>JASBQH010474823.1:0-12469 GCA_030264935.1 Desmognathus ochrophaeus | reverse complement strand
GGGGGGGGGGGGGGGGGGGGGGCGGGCCACGCACCGGTTGCCGTTGACGTAACGCTTGATGCCGCGCCCTTGGCGACGGCCCATGTAAAATTCTCCCTCGTAGATGGACTTGTCCGTGCTAGATCGAGGGAGGGAGGGAGGGCGGGAGAGAGAGATTGGAAGGATGAGAGTGTGGGGAGGGAGGAAGAGAGGAAGTGAGGGAAAAGAGGGAAAGAGAATTTGCTAAAAACAGGAGAGAGAGGGGGAGGGAAGGAGGGAGGGAGGGAGGAAGGGAGGGAGGGAGGGAGGGAGGGCGGGAGGGAGGGAGGGTGTACCCTGTCTCGATCCCCTTTCCGTGTCGAATGCCGTGTTTGAAACTGCCTTGGTATGTGGCGCCTTCACGCGTGGTGTAGATCCCCTGGCCTTCCCAGCGGTTGCGCTGGAAGGAGGGAGGGAGGGAGGGAGAGAGGGATGGCGGGAGGGAGGGAGGGTGAGGTGGCAATAGACGCATTTGGTGGCGCTGACAGGAGGGAGGGGAGGAAGGGGGGAGGGAGGGACGGAGGAAGGGAGGGAGGAAAAACTGCAATTTGTGTTGATAAATTCCAGGACGACTACTTGTTTGATCCTTCCCTCCCTCCTTCCCTTCCTCCCTCCCTCCCTTTTCTTACCTCCCATTCGCCAGTATAGGAGCTTCCGTCTGTCTTTCGAAAAGTGCCAGTGCCAGATCGATCGTGTTCGCGCCATTGCCCTTCGTAGATGTCGCCGTTCTGGAGGCAGGCAGGGAGGCCGAGAGGGAGGGAAAGAGGGAGGGAGGGGGCGGTGAGCAGTGCCACGGAGGGAGGGAGGGAGGGAGGGAGGGAGGGAGGGGCAGTACCTGGAAGTAATAGACGCCTTGACCATCCCGCTTGTCGTGAACATACTCACCTGAGAGTGCAATGCACGGAAGTGGAGGCATGCGCAGGCACGAGGGAATGGGGGAATATCAGGGAATCAAAAATAGGGTGGTGTTGAAAGACACAGAGGCATCAGCAGACAAAGACAAGACAGGACCGTGCCATACACGAGAGTCTAGGTATTCAATCAGACATTCTCTTCCCTCCCTCCCTTTCTCCCTCTTTCCTTCCTCCCCTTCCTTCCTCGATCAAAAATTTAAATGGCACCTTGTCTTCCCTCCCTCCCTCCCTCCCTACCTTCATAGCGGTCTCCATCGTGATAAATCATGATGCCGAACCCGTGCCGCTGGTCATCCTGTCAGAGGAAGGAAGGAGTGGAGAAAGAAAGGAAGGAAGGAAGGAAGGGAGGGAGGGAGGGAGGGAGGGAAAGGAGATCAGTGATTGTCGCTGCTTGAGAATACCCCATCATCTACTTCCCTCCCTCCCTCCCTCCCTCTTTCTCTCCTTCCCTCCCCCCCCACGTCTCTCCATACCAGCCACTCTCCCTCGTATGTGTCAAGATTTGTATAGACACAAATGCCGTGCCCGTCCCTTTCATCGCGCAGGTTGACTTGCCCATCGTAGCTAGGGTGGGAGGGCGGTAGGGAAGGAGGGAAGGAGGAATTAAAATGTTGAGGAGGACTGATCGATCACGAAAGTCGGGGCACGTAAAATACTCCTACGTCGAGGAACAACGAAAAGAAAGATGCGATATTGAGGAAGACAGGAAGGCGGAGATGAGATACGGAGTCTGGGCCAATATATACAGGCCAAGCACACACATTTACGCACCTCATGAAATCTGGAGGCCGTAGGGACGGGAGGAGCTCCTCCTCATCTTCGCTGTCTCCACCCGTTGTTTCTACTGCTACCACTGTTGGTCCTTGCGATGGTATTACTGGCGCAGGCATCGTGATGCTGGGCGGTGAGAGGGCGTCCTTCTCAACAATATTCTTCTTTCGGATAGGAGAGAACAGAAAGCCGGCAAGATGCATCGTTCCTGTCAAGTATAGGTGGATCGATATGTGTGCAAAGGTGAGGATTTAGGTCTGAATACGGGCTCGCAATTGCATTTGTCCATGTGATAATTTGTGTACACATAAATTGCTGAGCGTCCCTAGGTCCGCAGAAGGGTTGATGGCGAGAGAAGGAGAGAACAATGCACACGATGACCCTAGCGCAGGTGTCACAAAAGGTACGTCGTGATCTTCGAGAAAGGATTCAACCCGCAAAACACCATATATACATATATGGATCGTATTATAGGGCTCATCGGAAGGCTGTGGGTAGAGATTTAAGTGGGGCATCCCAGAATTTTCTTGCGCCCGGAGAGCTCAAAAGGAAGGGAAGGCACGAAAACAGGTTGGTCGTGCTAGAGAACTGTCGTCGCTTGTGACAAGCAAATTATGGCAATCCAGTCTTCCAGGTTTACAAGGGACATAGAAGGACAGTGTGAGCAGGTGCGAGCGCAGACTTTTGGGGCCCTTGAGTGTGGCCCCTCAATCAATGCCTTATGTGAACTTTTGAATCCCCACAAACGGTCGCTTTGAAAAGCAGTTAACGTCGCGTCGCTCGGGTCTTCATGAATTCTTCTCAACACGATGCTCAAGAATTTCCTTGGGATACGGATAAGGAGATGCGAACTTTTTCCTTCGCTTTGAGTGGAAGTAAAATTTCATACCCCACCTTTTATGCTTGAATGCACAAAACCTCCACCCTCTCTCTTTCCGCCCATTCTCACCCACACTCATCCCTTAACCCTTCCCCACACAGAAGGAGCATCACCCAACAGATAATCCAATCCATGACAACCATAAACAGAAGCAGCAGTTGCAGCAGCAGCAGCAGCGTCGGCGTGGGTGGCCACATGCATGCTACCGATTCTTCCTCCCCCTCCTTTAACAAACCCACTCTCCCCAGCCAGACGCAGCTCGCCAGCGCCAACGCGCCCATGTCCAGCCAGCAAGAAGCATACCTCCCTGAAATCCAGTCTTATGCCCACAGCAATCTTCCCTTCATGACCACCACGCCCGAGACTCCTGCCAGTGCGCGTCGGCCCCTGGCACAGTACCTCGAGGAAAAGGGGTTAATTGCACCAGGGGTAGCTCGTGCGACCCAGGCGGCATCGGTTGAAAAGCCGTTTGGATCGGCGCCTGAAGGGCCGAATTATAAGAAGATGGGGACCCCCTTGCGTTCGGTGTGTGAGAATGGGAGGGAGGATGCCGAGAGATGAAAAATAGGGGAGGGAGGGCGAACTTTGTGAAGAGGAAGGAAGGGAAAGAGGGAGGGAGGATACTCGTGGGAAAAAAAGGTATTGCGAGGCCCACGGCTAAAGGAACTCTTATTCTGTTAACCACCAGGTGATGCAGCAACACGTGGATTTCTTCGACCGTGACGGGGACGGGGTCATTACCATGCGGGACACCTTTTTCGGGTACGTTTTTAGGGTTAAGGCTCGATCCTGCTCCCCCTCTTTCCCTCCTTCCTTCATTCTTCCTCTGGCTCCTTTTGGAGCCGTCATTTTATCACCAATCGCTATCTCACTCTTCCTTTCAACCTTTCCCTCGCTCTTTCTTCTCCACAGGTTTCGCCGCCTGGGCTTCAATTGGGCCTTTTGCCTGTGGGCAGGTACACTTACACCTCGTCCTCCTTCCCTCCCTCATCTCTTTCCCCCTCCGTTGCTTTCTCCCACCGCTCATTTTTCTTTTTTGCTACATACACCTCATCGGTGACCATATCTTAGAATTGCACCTACATCATCATCATTAATCGCGTTAATATCTAATCCTCTTTCTCCCCACCCTCCTTCCCCTTCTTCCTCCCTTTATTACTTCCGATCCCCGTCTTCTCCTCTCAGTCTTCGTCATTAATCCCGCGTTTTCCATTGCCTCTTACCCGGGCTATTTCATTGACCCCTTCATGTGCATCTACTCCCGTAACATCCACCGTGGCAAGCATGGAAGTGACCAGGAGGTATACGATCACGAAGGTAGGAGGGAGGGCAGGGAGGGGAGGAGGGGCAGGGAAGAGGGGAGGGAAGATCCGACGCTGGAACCTTCTCTTTTCACATTATTCTTCTTTTCTAAGGCTCTCTTCTTCTATCCTACCCTTCCTCTATATATAGGTCGCTTCATTCCTCAGCGCTTTGAAGACATTTTTGCCAAGTGGGATCAAGAGGGAAAGGGCGGCCTTAGCCTCCGTGACTTGTGGTACAAAGGGACGAGGGGAAGGAGAGAGGGAGAGGAGGAGCAAGGAAAAGACAAAGCCCACAAGAGAAGCGGATTTAGAGACATTGTCGAAGTTTCGTGTTCATAGCAAACTGCTCACCTTGCGTCTTATCTTTGCTCCCTCCTTCTACCCTTTCCCCTTCCCTCCCCTTTCCTCCCTTTTCTCCTTTAACCGTTAGGAAAATGACGCAGAGCTCCTTCGAGGTGAATGATTTCTTCGGCTGGTTCGCCGGCAAGTTCGAGTGGTTTACCCTCTGGCTTCTCACTGCTGATGACAAGGGCCTGGTGACCAAAGAGGCCGTGCGGAGTGTTTATGACGGAAGCTTGTTCTACAAGATGGAGGTAGGGGGGGAGGGGCTTTTCGGAGGGGAGGGGGGAGGGATGGGAAGTAGAAGGATAAGAAAGTGGTGTATGACCTAATCATGTGCCCTCTCCATTATCACTCCCTCCCTTCTTGAAATATAGGCCAAGTGGGGGCATGGGGCGCCGGCGAGTGAGTTGGGTGAATACGCGAACATGGGAGAAGGGTCGACGTTCAGCGCCTTGTGGGCACGGCTGAGGGGAGGACAGAAGGGTCGAGAGAAAGCGGTGACGGAGCAGGTGACGATGGAGGGGAAGAGCAAGCGTCAGTAAGAAGGGGGACAGAGAGAAGGGCTCGATAGGGAATCGAAACTCGAACAAAACGGCCGGGCCATGTGACGATATCTGTGTGACCAGCGCTGGTGGTACCACCGAGCCGAAACAGAGTAGATCAGTCATAGATCCAACCAGTGCACCCAAAGACAAAGATGTTTCCGAAGACTTTGTTTCTCCCCTGTGCAAAATCGCTGTACCCAAAAAGCGAGAGAGGGAGGAGGGGTATTGGTAATATTTTGATTCATGAATAAATTTATTCGCGCATCTTCGGGAGAGAACAACGAATTAAGGACGTATGCCCCTCCCACCCCCCCACAAAACGCAAGAGAAAGCATCAAACCTGTTGCCCGTGCCTCAATCCCCCAGGAACCCTCGCGGCTCGTTGTGGCACCGCAGGTTGCTGGAGGATCTATACGGTAATGGTGTGTCGGTACATCCAATCTATCGCCATTAAAGTTGTCTGTGTCATCGTTATATCATCGTTGGGGACTCAACGCTTCGTCAGCGGTGGCTCGAGCCTCGAGCAGGGTCATTCCCGACCCATATGTCACATGGACCTGGCCCAAGCCACACCCACTGTACATTATCACATACCGCTCAGAACACTCAAATCAGGCAAAATCGTCCAAGGCCACGGCAAGCGGTAGCCTGGCACGAATGAGAGACCAGGTCATCACCCAGTACTCAACACTAACGGAAGCGATCCTCTAGACTAACCGCTGATTTTGTGCATCTCATCGTCCCTTCCACACCCTCCCTTCCTCCCCTCCTTCCTCCTTCCCACTATAGCATTGACAACGACCATGGTCCGACGCGACGCTACCGCCGGGCGGGTCTCCCCCACGGCGAGCCCCAAGAGCTACAGTCGGAAGGGGAAAAAGGTGAGAGAGGGAGAAAGAGGAGAGTGAAAAGCATGTGGTGCTTCATGTCCGAGTCTCCGAGACAATCACCCAGTCACACACCCATGAAGCATGCTCGAAACCATGTTGTGACGCGCGTGTACCTCCTTGTCAACCACGGGCTCTCCCTACGTACTTCGAACGGCATGTAAATGATTGTGTGTCCCCGTTCTTGCCGATCTTCTTAATCATTTACTTACTTACTTACCCACTATCTGGTTCATTCACTGTCCTCCTCCCTCCTTCCCTTCCTCCCTTCCCCCTTCCCTCCAGTCCATGGCCTCCGCCGCCGGCTCTCCCACCTCCACAGCCCCTTCCTCCCCTACTTCCTCCACCTCTTCCATCTCCTCCTCCTCCTCCTCCTCCTCCTCCATCGTCGACAGCACCAGCACCGAGAGCAACACACCTAAAGGCGTCATCAACACGGACGAGCGGGCCACCATGGAGACCCAGGGGCAAACACCAACGCCTGTATGAAAGGGGGAAAGAGGGAGGGAGGGAGGGCGGAAGTAAAGGAGGGTGGAATGGAAGCCTTAAGCTTCACTTCAGAAAGGCAGTGTTAACTCTATCCCTCCCTCCCTCCCTCCCCCCCCCTTCCCCCCTTCCCTCCCTCCCTCTCTTTTCTCCTCCATTCTCATCAAGGCTTACATCCTCAAGTACGCGCCCTACGTCGATAACTTCAATTGGCTCATGGTCTTCCCTCTCTACGCCTTGGCGCCCGCACGTGCGTGAAGGAGGGAGGAAAGGAGGAAGGAAAGGAGGGAGGGAGGGAAGGAGGATGTGGGTTACAATTCAAGTAAATAGAGTGCTCTGTATTGACGTTTCTGCCTTCCTCCCTCCCTCCTTCCCTCCCCCTCCTGCTCTGTATAGTCTTCCTCCTTCAGTGTTATTACAACTACTGGCTCCCCTGGTATGCCATGCTCCTCCTTCCCTTCTACGGATACGCGCGCAACATCGTCTGCTTCGGCCTAATGCACCGCTTTTTCTCCCACCGTGCATGGCAATGCTCAAGGTACGGGCTTCCTCCCTCCCTCCCTTCCTCCCTCCCTTCCTTCCTCTCTTCCTCCCTCCTCCCCTCCTTTGTACGATCTCGCGCAGAAAGTGTCACCTTCCCTTCCTCTCACTTCCTACCCCCTCTCTCCTTCCCCAGGCCCACCGCGTTCGTGCTCGGGTGCATGGCCACATTGATCGGTAACAGAGGCCCCCTCTGGTGGTAAGGAGGGAGGGAGGTTGGGAGGGAGGGAGGGAGGGAGGGAGGGAGGTAGGTCGAGTCGCCCTTTCCACATGTCTCTTGGCATGTGTGTACCTGCAGGAAACGTTCACTCAACACCCCCTCCCCCCCCCCCGTAGGTCTTCCAAGCACATGCGTCATCACAAGTACTGCGAGAACGAAGGGCCGTATCCCCACAACGATCCCCACTCCCATTTCCGCTATGGATGGTGGTACGGCTACATTGTACGTATATCCTTCCCCGCCCCCGTCCCTCCCTCCCTCCCTCCCTCCCTCCCTCCCTCCCCGACAGGGCTGGACCATGGCCCCCACTGAAAAACGGGTCGATTGGGATTTCGTATTGCCCTGCTTTAAGACTTGGGAGATGGCTCTTGTGGAGGCGCTCACGTGGATCGTGCCCGTAGGCGAGGCTGGCCTCTATTGGTACCTGGTACGTCCTCCCTCCCTCCCTCGCGCAGTGCAAGGCCACCAACAAGCCCCCTCTAATCATGAGGTATACGTTGGACTTTATGGGAGAAATGAGCCACGCCGATCACCATCGCTACCCACGGTAAGGATCACCTTCCCTCATCCCCTCCCTTCCGTTCCTGTCTCTTCCATCTCTCCCTCCGTCACTCCCACTCTTCCTGCACTCCAGCAAGACTTTCTCTCACTCTAATACAATAGGAGACCCTTCAGATGCTTCCCCCTCCTCACACCCCCCTCCCTCCCTCCCTTCATTCCCCCACCCTCTCCTCACTCCTCCCTCCTTCCATTCCTCCCTTCATCCTCCCACCCTCTCCTCACTTACAGCAAGGCTCTCCGTCCCTCCTACGTAGGCGTAGATGTGATGTATTGGGCCTTCATTCGGCCGTTGGAGGCTCTAGGCGTTTTTTGGGATGTGAAAATTGGTGGGGGGATGAAAGCCGCTGAGCTCCATTCGCATTAATTATTATCAATTTTATATACATACATAATTAAATAAACATTTATGACTTGTTTATTTTTGTGGGGGTATCGGGGCATGCGGTAGCTCCCGGGGTAGCTGCTGCGGATGCGGGGGAGTCGAGAGAGATGGTGGTACATACAGATACATGGACAGAAGAACGAAGATTTATTTATGTGATGGCTTGTGTGCTAATGGAAGTATCTTTTTCCTTTTTTATCATTGCGTATATCTTTAATTGTTGTTGTGATTTATTTTTCCTGGGAGTTGGCATAGGCCTTGCCAGCCTTTTTGTGCGGGAGGACAGGTGGAGAGCCAAGCGTACTCCAGAGGGAACAAGCTCCAGGCGAAGTTCTACATGGCTCCCTCTTTGACGTGCCTCCGTCGTTATGGATCGGGCTCTTGGGAAAGGGGGGCATGGAGGGAGGGGACAAGCAGGAAGTGGAGGCGTTGACCGAAAGGAGGGAGGAAGGGAGGGAAGGATCGAACACAGAGTAGTTTCCAGTGGAAAAGATGAAAATACACCACATGCATGGAATAACAAGACAAGGAAGAGGAAATTAAGGAAGAGGCAATAGAAAGGGAGAGAGGATAGAGATGTGAGTGTGAAAGCGTATCTAAAATGATAAGACGACAATTGATACCGAAGGGACGACGACAAGACTACAAAAATAACAACATAAACCCATGTATGCAAAAGGGGTTTGAAACAACTACATTTGATAGCGTGAGTGTACGCGCACGTCTTTCGACTGTTTCTGGTTTTTCTTTTTCTTTCCACGCCAACTTTTTTGGGGGGAAATTCTGTCTCCTTTCGTACGTACCACAGCTGCTCCGTCCTCCCTTCAATTGTGTTCCCACTTATAATTGAGAACTGGAAAACGACCGCACAAAAATAAAAAGTGAGAGAAAAAGGTCAACGACAATCAGAAATGGTGTTACAGGGAAGTCTCAGCGCGGGCCCCCTCACTGTCGGAAGACAGCAAGTTAAGGGCACGCAACGTCATTATTCGCCGTATTTCCTCTCCCTCTTCTCGATGCCTTCTTCGCTATCTTTCCCTTCCTCGCGTTCATTCCCTTATCCCGTGTACGGGTTGGAAACCATAAAAGTAGGAAATCTACAAGCATCAGGAACTAAGAAATTCCTCCTTACTTTGCAACCGCCGCCGCCAGGACCTCACTCCAATCGGCGTGCGCCCCCGTTCCCTCATCAAAATGCTGAAAGACAATCTCCCCCTCTTTCTCGCCCTTCTTCCCGCTGTACTTGACGACGATGACTCCGCCTTGTTGCACGGTGAGACTCGTGTCCTTAGGGATGAGCTTGCCAGGCTTGTAACTAGGAAGAAGGGCCTTAACCTGTGGTACGACAAGACAGGACAAACAGAGAGTAAGCAGATATAGACCTTGTCAGCGAAAGAACCGAGTGCAGACTCCGTGATACAAAAAGGCTACAGACTGCAGTCTGCAGACGAAGAATCTACGGACCCACAAACGCTTGTAAACCCAACAATCCGAAGTCTGTTCGTTCCCTTCATATTTTTGTGTGTACAGTCCCCGGACTTACCCGCTCTTGCTTCCCCTTGTCTTTGAAGGCCTGTTGCGTGGCCCTGGCAAAAAACAATCGCCCCAGTTCTTTGTAGAACCCGATGTTTTGGTACGCGGCGCCCGTGGGATCCGCGTAGAGGAGGTTGGGAGGGAAGTCAACCGTCTCCGCAAACAGTTTTCCGGCTTCGGCGTCCCCAATACCGATGACCGCCAGGGTGGGAGGGCGGGACGGAGGAGCAGGGGAGAGGAGGGAGGAGAAGGGGGAGGAGGAGGTGGAGGGAGGGAGGGAGGCGATGGAAGGCAGCAGGTTGTTCTTAATGTCAACGGCCGCCTCCCAACACAATAGTCAGCTGGAAATCAGTGAGTGAGGAAAGAGGGTAAGCAAGGCAGGCCAATGCCAATGGTGGGGAGACATATGATATAGCTCAGCAAAGTGGGAGGCCAAGAAGTATATCCCTTTCACCACTCTTTTCGCTTTTGTTTCCTTCCCGTCCTTCATCCTTACCCGAAATGGCGAAGGAAGATCAGAATGTTTGCGCCTTCTTTCCCCTCCGAACCTTTAGGCGGCAGATAGAGGTCCTTAAATTGCACCTCCTTGCCATCCGCGCGATAAAGAGGACTGGCGCCCACTTCGGTGATCAATTTCGTGCCAGAGACGGGCTTGGGTGTAGCCTGAAGGCGGAAGTTGCCGCGCGGCTGTGTGGGTGTGGGGAAGGGAGGGTAACCGGATGAGAGGGGGCATCGTAAGATTGCAAGGAAAAAGCCTACGGAGATGAAGAAAGCAAAGGGGAATGAAAGATGATTGTGATCAGGCACTGACCTGGGTAGCACCCAAGGGCTTGACAAAGGCGGCGTGGACGAGGTCCTCCCTGAGCAAGAGGCCGACGATGACGGCGAGCAAAAGCGTCGCCGCTCTTTCGGGAAAAGAGGAACGCGGACGCGCCATGACTGGCACGTAGGCTTACTGTGTTGTGTAGTTCGGATTGTATTCGTGGTATACATAAAGAGATTAGGGAGTCTGTCGTGGCGTTAGCAAAATAAAGGAACGAGAACGGTTGTTGGCGACTGAAAATGAGAACGCCACACAAGGGGAGCTGCACAACAATCTACGTCTGGAACATGTACCATGTCGCAGTGTATAGGACAGAAGTCGAAAACCGCATGGCGACGCATGGAGTGCGTCGAAAGTTTTTTCCAATACACAGACAGGACTTGATCAAGGGGCAAGCAGCCTTGATATCGGTGGGAGGTCACCGCTTCTTCCACACTCCGCTGAACAAACCACCCATTTACATCACACCATTCACCTAGATCTGACAGGTCTCCTTGACCAGTACAAACAAGTGGAAGAGCAGTATCATGAGGTGTCGGCGGAGAGTATTACCGTAGCCTGAACGTGAAAAGGAAGGGAAGCCGGACAGCCGTATATATCAGTCACGTAGGGAGATGGAGGGCGTGCGGAGTCGGCGCCGCGGCAGAGAGTTGGCAAAAGAGGAAAAGGAAAAAGAAAGGTAGGTAGATAAGTGACCGGGAGGGATGGGGTTTTAGGGGGTTGAGAAAGGAGAGGTTGATGGTAGTGGGTGTAGGGTGGGGGGGGGCAGGGTGGGCCAATGCTCAGGAAGAAGGAGAGACTGCTGAGGTAATCGGGTTCTCAATTCATCATGCATGCACACGCATAAACAGAGAAAGTACTAACACCGTGGGTCTGAAACAAGAGGAGAGTGCGGCAAAGAAGAAAATAGGGGAAGGCGACGTCCAGGAGGAGGAGGTTGAAGAAGAGGAGGAGGAGGAAGTGGAGGAAGAGGATGAGGAAGAGGATGAAGAGAAAGAGGAAGAGGAAAGACAGGATAATGCTCTATGCCTTCTGAATATTCTGGTACGTCTGTCAACCTCCTCTTTCCTCCCACCCCCCTCCATTCCTTTCCCGTTCTTAGAGGAAAATCTGCACCATTTCTCTCCACCGTATCCTCACCCTCCCTCCCTTCCTCCCTTCCTCCCTTCCTCCCTCCCTCCCTTCCTCCCTCCCTCCCTCCCTTCCTCCCTCTCTCCCTCCTTTCCTTCCTCAGATCAGACACGGCGAGCGGCTGGGCTGGTGGTGCGCTTTTCTGGGGCTGGGATGGATCGCCCTCTTTCCCTTGGCGACCATCACAACTTGTAAAGAGGGAGGGAGAGAGGGAGGGAGGGAAGGAGGGAGGGAGAAGGCGGTCGACACCACGATCCTCTCGTTGACGTTCATAGACTTATCCTCCCTTCCTGCCTCCCCCCCTCTCTCCGTCTGTCATCCTTCACCCTTCAGTCGAGCCCAAGCCACGTGGCGTGTACTTTGAAGAAAATGCTTTGTTGGCTCCCTTGATGAGCAGCACCGTCGACCACCGCATGGTGAGGGCGGAGGGTGGGAAGGAGGGAAGACCGAGCGCCTCATCCATCTCCTTCCTTCTCTTATTCCCTCTCTCCCACGCATCCACCTGTAGTTTTATCGCGCCAGCCAGCTTCAGCGAGAGCGAGAAACATCCTCTTTCTCCTCCGATAGAGGTGAGATACTGATCTACGCCCTCCTTCCTTCCTTCCCTCCTTCCCTCCGTTTCTCCCCGCCTCTCTTCCTCTCTTAAATCCCTTGTCTGCTTCTCTCGAACTGAAGACTCCCTCATCTCCTTTCTCCCCTCCCTCCCTCCCTCACTCCCTCCCTGTTTCTTCAGACTGGCTCCTCGCCTTCCTCCCCTCCCTCCATCCCTCCCTCCATTCCTTCCTCCACCACGATAACGCCTCTGTGTGGGCGCTCTACCAGCCGACGCGAGCCCGGAGCGACTTGAAGGTGAGGGAGGGTGGGGGGGAGGGAGGGAGGGAGGGAAGGCAGGCAGGCAGGACTTCGTGGTTCTCCTCTGACTCCTCCATCTAGAAAGGAAGGAGGGAAGGAAGGGAAGGAGAGAGGGAGGTCGGGAAGTCGGTCGACGGAGTCTTCATGCCCGCTCCCCTCTTCTCCCCCGACAGGATGCCCTCCTCCTCGTCTCCTACCTCGAGCCCTCCCCCTCCCCCCCCCCCTTCCTCCTCCTCGCCTTCCTAGAGCATCTATTGACGCACTCGCCCTGGTTGGGCAA
>JASBQH010463778.1:0-12477 GCA_030264935.1 Desmognathus ochrophaeus | reverse complement strand
TCATTTTTATTAATTATCATTGCTTTTTGTTTGCTTCAGATTGTCGATTTATTTAGTTCTTACTTGTTGCCGGATGTGTATACTTGCAATCGCTTCAGGTACAACGCACCTCTATCGGTAATTTTAATTTCTATTGCATCATAGTTCTTGTCTGCTTGCGTTTGTGTTTTTTGTTTTTCTGTTTTGGTTTCATGTGGTATTTCAGCAAAGAGTAATGAACCATTTATTTACTACAATTCCCATAATGCTGTAGCACAGTTGTAATTAGTTAATGAGTTCCAGCTGAGCACCGGTATCTTTTATTTAAAGTCGGGGCACGCAAACGTTTTCTGATCTTGTTGACATGTGGAGGCTGTGTTGCAGCACGAGTTAAGAGGTGGGTACGGCAAATGTAGAAGCTAGGTCTTCTAATTCTGTATGTTGGTGGTTTATAACCGAGCGTTTTGCGTTTGTTGGTAAAGTTAATTTTATTTTCTAGATATTTGTTGAAGACATCGTTTGCTGTTGAAAGTGTCTTCTATTTTGGCAAACAGCACTCCTGTGGTCTGTACAAGTTCTATGCAACGTTCTTCGTGTTGCTGATTCCCCACCCTCCACGGGAGGGGAGGACGTTGAAAAAACAGGCCGTTCTGAAGCACGTGCGAGGAGTGGTTCGTTTTGATGTAGACGAGGGGTTGCGGCAGCCTTTGACTGGTTTGGACAGGGTCCATCTGGATCGTGTAAATATGTATGAGTTCCTTTAAACTTTACAGGGGCTGATTTCACGCTTTGGTCGTTTATCTTCCCGTGCAGATTGACTCATTTCTGTAAGTAGTTTATTAAATATATTTGCGTTTTATTGATTATCTCCTTCTTTTTGTTTTGTTTCCTTTGGTGTCTCAATTATCTTTTACTCTTTTCTTTTAGGCGATTTTTAGCATTAGCATTAGGGTGGCGGTGACGCCAATTGAGATTTTCAAAAGAGTTGCCACACATTACTGAGTTTAGTCAACCTATTGATTGGGTTTTCATGAAAGGACACTATCATGTGTATACTATTTGTTCACGTGCTGGGGCCGTCGCTCCAGCGCGTCATTTACTTCTGCTGCAATGCGCCGGACACGGGATGTTCGTTGGGCTTTGCCCTTCGTTTATTCCGTGCCCGGCGCAGGCAGCAGCTTACAGATTTGGGCATAATAGCCTCCTGTTTTTTACAATGTGTGATTTTCTGTTTTTCAGTCTCTTGTGAGTTCTTTGACTACAATGTTGCTTAATTTTTTCAAATAGCGTTTATGGGAGATAGATTCGGATTACAGTTTCCTATTGTTTTTTACATGCTTTCTTTGTCTCCTTTAGGAGAGTCTTAAAGAAAATAATAGCAGCGCATATTCTGAGGAAGGGGAGTTCCCCGAAACGCGTCAAGTTAAGGAAATCATCACATACTGTTGGTTTTCATTTGCGCTACAAATTTAACTAGCAATTAGATTTGGATTTGTTAATTGAGTCTTTCACTAGAGTGTTCAATAGGTGTTAGGTTATCATTGGTATGTTGAATTTTTTTGATATGAGATGAAATGTTTAGTAGTGTATGGGTTATCATTAAAATATGATGTCATTTTGAATTTGTTTGTTTAATAAATATTGAATTACTAAATGTACATAATTTTCCTTGAATTTGTGTAAAGTATCGAAATTTTTTCACTACGAGTGCAGGGGTCAGACTTTTTAGTCTGTTCTTTGGTTTTGTATGTATTAGCCTCATTTGACCACATGAGGAGCAACCCCAGCACCGATACATATTCACATTTATGACTAATCAATAAGTTTTCAAATATTATTATGATTCTTTGTGCGGGTACACTCTATGTTTTGAGTTTACTTACTGTGGTGGTCACACCTAAGTACCCAGCACTTATCTTTCTTTCACGTAATTTAAGTGTAAAAATGTCGTTTGAGGAAATTGCCGGATTATCTGATATAGGAGCAGAAACACTCACATTTACTGAAGAGGAAGCAGCAGCTACGCTAGAGGTATTTTCTAAGAAAGGTGATTTTTTGAAAATTCCCTTGCGGCAAGCATCGGTTAAACAACTGGAATATTTATCTCGCAAGTTGGTTAATTTAAATCTCCACGCGATAACATTGTCAGAGTATCATAAAATACGCTGTATTCCTAGGGGACTGAGGTTCCTCCAACTTCCCACACTTTGTAGATTCAGGAAAGGTTTTTTGGAAAAATGGAGGGCAGTGTTAAACAAGTGTTCATTAGATTTAATTATATTGACAGTGCAAGAATTGACAATACATATCAAAGAATTAGAAACTGATATAGAGTCAATACAAGAACAATTATCCAATGATCTAGCGGCTTCCCATTGGGATGGGGTACTAGTTGATTTAAATAAATCCATGGAAGAATACACCGAAGAATTACAGAAAAAGAAATTGCGCAAGTTTCGAAGAGATGCATTTGACTATAAGAACAATGAAGTCTATACTTGGCCAGAAAGGGCCAATAAAAATAAGATTGATAATCAAATTAGAAAACAACTAGGCCAGCAAGACTCACAGACGTCGTCTAATATATCCTCATCAGGAAGTGAACCAGAGATTGTGGGTGGAGAATCCACCCATAAAGAGAGGGAAACAGACCAAACAGTTGCAGGTCCTGAAGAGACAGTCACAGGAGAACCGCAATCTAGTCAATTTGATATAGACGCTTTGTCGGAATTTGAGTTACAATCATTATTGCAATTAAGGCAAATTCAACAGGTCTCTCCTAGGGGGAGAGGGCGTACCATTCAATCATCTATTAACACAGATACAACACAGAAAGGTACTTCTCAGAAAATTGTAGCCCCTCCAAAAAAAACCACCTCAAATATAGTTTCTTTTTTAGTCCCAAGCCCCTCCGGATCCCAACTAGGAGGGGCGGGAAAAAGCACCACAAAAGAAACATTATTGGCCAGTTCGATGGCATTGAGACAGCGCAAATAGACCTGACAGTCAATCTCACACAAAAAGGATTATCTAGAACCCAACAAAATGTTCTAAATAGAGGTCTTTCCTTCATACCTACTAATTCAGGCAATAAATTTTATACGAAGGTTGCCATTTTCAAATTTTTTAGGAAAATGTCATTAAAACTCTTCTTTTCCCAGCAACCAGAGTCGAATCCTGTATTGCATAGATATCAACAACCTAAACCTAAGAGTGTTTTTCATCCTGATGTAAATTGTCCAGTGTTAAAAGCCTTCTTTAAGAAGGTCACTATGGCATTTGACAAAACCAAGTTCCATCCGACTAAACGTCAAAACATGTCATCACATGAGAGAATAGCATTAACAGAGTTAGCACAAAGATCTGACACTATAATCAAACAAGCAGACAAGGGAGGGGCGATAGTCCTATGGGGACGAGAACAATATCAGTTAGAAGCTAACAAACAGTTATCTGATACTGATACATATATGTCTCTAGAGAGAGATCCGACTTTAGAACTTTCTAAACAATTAAAATTGATTTTGAAAGAAGCTGAAGAACATGATTATATTGATGAACGCTCTAAAAGAGCTTTAACAAATGAGTTTCCAGTTAGACCGGTATTATATTTAATACCTAAAATACATAAGTCTAAAGACAATCCTCCGGGAAGACCTATTGTGTCAGGAGTTGATTCTATTTTTCAACCTTTAGCCATTTACATAGACAATTTCTTACAACCACTAGTTAAATTGATTCCTTCATTCCTTCGAGACACCACTGATTTCATCAATAAGGTTTCAATTTTGAATCCTTTACCTGATAATTCAATTCTAGTAACAATAGATGTTGTCAGTTTATATACGGCCATTCCACACACAGAGGGGATACAAGCAGTTAAAGAATTTCTAGTGGAAAAACAACCATCACGATGTCCTATAGATTTTGTGGTTAAACTCATGCATTTTATTTTGCATAATAGTTACTTCTACTTTGGTTCAAGGTGGTACCAGCAAATCAAGGGGACTAGTATGGGCTCAAACATGGCTCCCAGTTATGCAAATATCTACATGCATATGTTTGAACAAAAGTATATACTCAATCACATTTGGATGAATCAGATTTACACTTGGTATCGATATATTGATGATATTTTTTTGATTTGGGTAGGGAATATGTCACAACTACAAGAGTTTATTAATGAATTGAATCTATGTCATCCTACAATCAAATTTACTATGTCAGTGGGTCAACCACAAGTCAATTTCCTGGATACTTCTGTGACAATTGTTGATAATGTGTTGTCTTTTGATGTGTATGAGAAACCAACAGACAGGAATAGTTTTTTGCATGCCAACAGTTTCCATCCAAAAAACCTTATCAAACATTTACCGAAAAGCCAATTCTTACGGTTGCGACGTATAGTATCTAATGCAGAGGTGTTTAGTGATCGTGCAAGTAGTTACAGTCATAAATTGCAACAAAGGGGGTATAAGCAAGACTTACTGAGAGAGCAGATTAAGGAATGTGCAGAGATTTCGAGAAACACATTGTTGCAACCTAACCCAAAAAAAATCGAAGACAGAATGATATTCGTGCATCAATTTAGCAGTAATGCTTTTAAAATTGAAAAAATAATCAAGAAAAATTGGTCACTACTACATTTGGACCCAACGTTAGTAAAGTTATTTCCAACTCCACCTCTATTTTCATATTCGCGTTCAAAGAATATTCGAGATTATGTTGTGAGAGCGGACTCTTCTACTCATGCTCCAGCCCAAACGGTTTTAAAGACACAAAAGAAAGGCACATACCCGTGCCTGAATTGTGGTAACTGCAATGCCATCATACGGGGATCCACTGTGACCCATCCACATTCTGGGCAAAAACTAAAGATTAATGGTTATTTTACTTGTCAATCTACCTTTTTAGTCTATTTGTTAAAGTGCCCGTGTGGGTTGGTGTATGTAGGTGAAACTACCAGATCTCTCAGAGAGAGAATTAATGAACATAAGAGTGCTATTAGGACGGCTAATGTTAAATCCTCTGTGGCCAGACATTTTAATTTGATGCAACACAATGTCAGTCAGTTAAAATTTCAAGCGTTAGAATCGGTTCAGAAATCTATCAGGGGAGGGAATAGAGAAAAAATACTATCACAGAGAGAGAGTTGGTGGATAGATAGGTTGGACAGTTTGGTTCCGAGAGGGATGAACGAGCAATTGATTTTTTCTGTGTTTTTGTAAAATTGTTTAGCTCTAGATGTATTTATGTATGAGCATGATATGATTGATTAGAGATTTTATTATGTATATAGGTCTGCATATGATTTTCTACTATATAATTGAATTTACAATGGGTCTCTAATTATTCATTTCCATTGATTATTTTGTGGTTTTTAATACTGTTAGGCACATTGGTTTTCTGTTGTGGTTCTGTGTTTTACTCACTCTCTACTTTTCTGTTTATCTATTGTCGTTTTATTCTTCATTTGGATTTTATCCTTCTTCACCGTCGGCTCCATGGTTGTGTTTATGCACAAGTTACATCTTTGTATATGACTATATTTTCATTGACTGCCATTAGGGGTCGCTCTTGATGTACATCACGTTACAGTGGTAATACTCCAAGACGAAAGAAAAGTGCGTGATGCAGGAATTTTTCTCAAGAGACGGATAACTGGCATTGATTGTGAAAATTCGACTCGTAAAATCGAGTAGACGTTATACGAGTAGTTGACTATTTTATAAGCTAGTGTTGGTAATCTTGGCGCATCTCATCCTGAATATACACATGCGTGTGTTATTGCGGTTTGTATCATCAAGTGCTTACGTATATGCATATTTATAGGCGGCCGTGTGTGGCCATGGCAACATGCTCGCTAAGAAGAGTCGGAACTACGGTTCCCATAATCCTCGGGTTATGTGTTGTACCGAATGAGTGGATGCAGCTGTAGAGCATGTAGGGGAGTATTTAAACGGCCGTCCGCTAGCGTAGACCGTGCGTGGTGCCATTTCCGGGGAGGGAGTTGCAAGGACAGGTGGTGAGGTGAGTGGGTGCTCACGTATCACTAGGAACTTTGGCTTTAATCTGTTGCATATTAGCAACGGGTCTTGAAGATAGACGACCATCATTTATTTATTCTTTCTTCTACATAGAGTCCGAATGCACTCGACAGCGTGTATGCAGTGAATTCCGTGTTTTCAGTTAAAGGGCGGTACTATCTGTTATGATGAGGTGAGTGGCTGCTCGCGCATAATAGTAATTCTGGCTTTAAATCTTTTGGTTAGTCAATTACGGGTCTATAAGATGCACGAGCAACACTTGTCTATTCTTCTCTTCACTTAGAGGTTGAATACATTCGACATTTGGCACGCAGTGAATCTTTGGTCTCCTGTGAAAGGGCGTCACCTTCTTTCCTGGTTTCATTCGTCATTATTGATTCTGTGCCCGTTTCGTTAACGTTACCCTCCCCGCTCAAACGGGGGGGCACCTTTTGAAGGAAGAAAGCGGGAAGGTTATTTTAGTTTTTGGTGAGTCTTTACACACATCACGAGACGTATAATAACAATTGTGTATTGTGTGGCATTAAAACAACTTTTGTGTGTTGCTATATTTAGTACACGGCAGGGTCTCCCTGTTGGTGTTGTGAGTTTATCCTCATCAAGAGCGTCATGGGTCAGTGACACGAATGTTCCATACTTGATTCTTTATTCCAACAAAATATTCAGTAAGTATGTTTATGGTTATAGTGGTGTATTCGTGTGCACTTTTTATTTTCGTTCTTGGTATGGGTTTGTTTCCTGGTTTCTTTTATTTTCTGTTGTTAAAAGCTATTGGGCGTCTTTCTTTGACCTTCAATTTGTTTACCTTTATTACTATTCTCGACTCCCTTTCTATCATTTTTTTAAGTTTTTGTCATGAATTTAAAAGAAAAATGTCACTTAGAGAAACAACTTTGACATTAACGTATGCTTATGGTTAATAGATACCAGACTGTTAAGTTGCATGCTGTGGCTTTCGCACCAGCGTGCTTTTTAGACTACCGCCTGGTGCCGGACCCGGGACATGCGAGGGTCTCCCTCGCTTGCCCTGGATCCGGCACGGGTGGTTTTGGTTCTCCCTAGATGCAGCCAGTGATTAAAAATGGGGATTTTCCTTCTGTCTTTGTTACATAGTTTTAATTCCTGTATAGAGAGTCACTTTACATATATTCTGATATGTCGAATATTATGATATAAATTATGAGAGAAATAAATGGTTAATACCTCATGGTTCTTTATTTTTGTAGGAGATTATTGTGGACATTCTACAGCGCATATTCTGATGAAGGGGTGTTCCCCGAAACGCGTCAAGTTGTGAAAATCGTTTCTACTCTACTGATTTTCAAAGCGCTAATGAGACATATGTAGACAGTGTTTAAAATGTTAGTTAAGTGGTGCACTAGTATGTTCAATAGGTGTTAGTAATATACTAATTATGTTTTCTATTATGTAACACGCAATAGAGTTTTTGATTCAATTGAGGTACGAGGGTACCAAAGATTTATTTGAATAAAAATTGTTCATGTATGTACTTAAAATTTGTGTTTGGTATTTATGAAGTCTTATTGATAGGTATTCATCACGTGTGCAGGGGACAGACTTGTGTAGTCTGAATTGTATTTTGTTAGTATCAGCCTCATTTGACCACATGAGGAGTAACCCCAGCACCGATACATTGTGACTATTTAATATTGAAGTAGTTCTTACATTATTACTATGATTTGGAGTGCGGGTACACTGTATACTTTGGTTTTACTTACTGTGGTGGTCACACCTAAGTACCCAGCACCCAATATACAGTTGAATTGTATTAGTTTAGACATGTCGTTTGAGGAGATAGTAGGGTTATCTGATATAGGGGCAGAAACGTTGACATTCTCAGAAGAAGAAGCAGCGGCTACGCTGGCGGCATATTCTAAAAAAGGCGAGTTCCTTAAAATCCCATCACGGCAGGCATCGGTTAAGCAATTAGAATATCTATCACGCAAGTTAGTTAATCTGAATCTACATGCAATAACACTGTCAGAGTACCATAAAATACGACGCATTCCCAGGGGTTTAAGGTTTCTTCAACTTCCTACACTCTGTAGATTTAGGAAAGGCTTTTTAGCCAAATGGAGGGCAGTGTTAAACAAATGTTCGTTGGATTTAATCATACTAACAGTACAAGAATTGACAATACATATCAAAGAATTAGAAACTGATATAGAGTCAATACAAGAACAATTATCCAATGATCTAGCGGCTTCCCATTGGGATGGGGTACTAGTTGATTTAAATAAATCCATGGAAGAATACACCGAAGAATTACAGAAAAAGAAATTGCGCAAGTTTCGAAGAGATGCATTTGACTATAAGAACAATGAAGTCTATACTTGGCCAGAAAGGGCCAATAAAAATAAGATTGATAATCAAATTAGAAAACAACTAGGCCAGCAAGACTCACAGACGTCGTCTAATATATCCTCATCAGGAAGTGAACCAGAGATTGTGGGTGGAGAATCCACCCATAAAGAGAGGGAAACAGACCAAACAGTTGCAGGTCCTGAAGAGACAGTCACAGGAGAACCGCAATCTAGTCAATTTGATATAGACGCTTTGTCGGAATTTGAGTTACAATCATTATTGCAATTAAGGCAAATTCAACAGGTCTCTCCTAGGGGGAGAGGGCGTACCATTCAATCATCTATTAACACAGATACAACACAGAAAGGTACTTCTCAGAAAATTGTAGCCCCTCCAAAAAAAACCACCTCAAATATAGTTTCTTTTTTAGTCCCAAGCCCCTCCGGATCCCAACTAGGAGGGGCGGGAAAAAGCACCACAAAAGAAACATTATTGGCCAGTTCGATGGCATTGAGACAGCGCAAATAGACCTGACAGTCAATCTCACACAAAAAGGATTATCTAGAACCCAACAAAATGTTCTAAATAGAGGTCTTTCCTTCATACCTACTAATTCAGGCAATAAATTTTATACGAAGGTTGCCATTTTCAAATTTTTTAGGAAAATGTCATTAAAACTCTTCTTTTCCCAGCAACCAGAGTCGAATCCTGTATTGCATAGATATCAACAACCTAAACCTAAGAGTGTTTTTCATCCTGATGTAAATTGTCCAGTGTTAAAAGCCTTCTTTAAGAAGGTCACTATGGCATTTGACAAAACCAAGTTCCATCCGACTAAACGTCAAAACATGTCATCACATGAGAGAATAGCATTAACAGAGTTAGCACAAAGATCTGACACTATAATCAAACAAGCAGACAAGGGAGGGGCGATAGTCCTATGGGGACGAGAACAATATCAGTTAGAAGCTAACAAACAGTTATCTGATACTGATACATATATGTCTCTAGAGAGAGATCCGACTTTAGAACTTTCTAAACAATTAAAATTGATTTTGAAAGAAGCTGAAGAACATGATTATATTGATGAACGCTCTAAAAGAGCTTTAACAAATGAGTTTCCAGTTAGACCGGTATTATATTTAATACCTAAAATACATAAGTCTAAAGACAATCCTCCGGGAAGACCTATTGTGTCAGGAGTTGATTCTATTTTTCAACCTTTAGCCATTTACATAGACAATTTCTTACAACCACTAGTTAAATTGATTCCTTCATTCCTTCGAGACACCACTGATTTCATCAATAAGGTTTCAATTTTGAATCCTTTACCTGATAATTCAATTCTAGTAACAATAGATGTTGTCAGTTTATATACGGCCATTCCACACACAGAGGGGATACAAGCAGTTAAAGAATTTCTAGTGGAAAAACAACCATCACGATGTCCTATAGATTTTGTGGTTAAACTCATGCATTTTATTTTGCATAATAGTTACTTCTACTTTGGTTCAAGGTGGTACCAGCAAATCAAGGGGACTAGTATGGGCTCAAACATGGCTCCCAGTTATGCAAATATCTACATGCATATGTTTGAACAAAAGTATATACTCAATCACATTTGGATGAATCAGATTTACACTTGGTATCGATATATTGATGATATTTTTTTGATTTGGGTAGGGAATATGTCACAACTACAAGAGTTTATTAATGAATTGAATCTATGTCATCCTACAATCAAATTTACTATGTCAGTGGGTCAACCACAAGTCAATTTCCTGGATACTTCTGTGACAATTGTTGATAATGTGTTGTCTTTTGATGTGTATGAGAAACCAACAGACAGGAATAGTTTTTTGCATGCCAACAGTTTCCATCCAAAAAACCTTATCAAACATTTACCGAAAAGCCAATTCTTACGGTTGCGACGTATAGTATCTAATGCAGAGGTGTTTAGTGATCGTGCAAGTAGTTACAGTCATAAATTGCAACAAAGGGGGTATAAGCAAGACTTACTGAGAGAGCAGATTAAGGAATGTGCAGAGATTTCGAGAAACACATTGTTGCAACCTAACCCAAAAAAAATCGAAGACAGAATGATATTCGTGCATCAATTTAGCAGTAATGCTTTTAAAATTGAAAAAATAATCAAGAAAAATTGGTCACTACTACATTTGGACCCAACGTTAGTAAAGTTATTTCCAACTCCACCTCTATTTTCATATTCGCGTTCAAAGAATATTCGAGATTATGTTGTGAGAGCGGACTCTTCTACTCATGCTCCAGCCCAAACGGTTTTAAAGACACAAAAGAAAGGCACATACCCGTGCCTGAATTGTGGTAACTGCAATGCCATCATACGGGGATCCACTGTGACCCATCCACATTCTGGGCAAAAACTAAAGATTAATGGTTATTTTACTTGTCAATCTACCTTTTTAGTCTATTTGTTAAAGTGCCCGTGTGGGTTGGTGTATGTAGGTGAAACTACCAGATCTCTCAGAGAGAGAATTAATGAACATAAGAGTGCTATTAGGACGGCTAATGTTAAATCCTCTGTGGCCAGACATTTTAATTTGATGCAACACAATGTCAGTCAGTTAAAATTTCAAGCGTTAGAATCGGTTCAGAAATCTATCAGGGGAGGGAATAGAGAAAAAATACTATCACAGAGAGAGAGTTGGTGGATAGATAGGTTGGACAGTTTGGTTCCGAGAGGGATGAACGAGCAATTGATTTTTTCTGTTTTTTTGTAAAATTGTTTAGCTCAAGATGTATTTATGTATGAGTAGAATATGATTGATTAGAGATTCTATTATGTATATAGGTCTGTATATGATTTTCTGTTATATAATTGAATTTAAAATGGGTCTCTAATTATTTATTTATTTTCATTGATTATTTTGTGGTTTTAATACTGTTAGGCACAGTGGTTTTCTGTTGTGGTTCTGTGTTTTATCTATTCTCTACTTTTCTGTTTATCTATTGTCTTTTTATTCTTCATTTTGACTTTATCTTTTTCACTGTCGGTTCCATGCTTGTGTTTATGGACAAGTTACATCTTTGCATATGGCTATATCTTCATTTTCTGCCATTAGGGGTCGCTCTTGATTTACATCATGTTACAGTGGTATGACTCTAAGACGAAAGAAAAGTGCGTGACGCAAGAATTTTTCTTAAGAGACAGACATCTGGCATAGATTGTGAAAATTCGACTCATATAATCGAGTAGACGTTATACGAGTAGTTGACGATTTTACAAGCTAGTGTTGGTAATCTTGGCGCATTTCATCCTGTACATACAGATGCGTGTGTTATCGCGACTTGTATCACCAAGTGCCTACGTGTATGCATATTTATAGGCGGACGTGTGTGGCCATGGCAACATGCACGCCAATAAGAGTCGAAACTACGGTTCCCATAAGCCTCGGGTTATGTGTTGTACCGAATGAGTGGATACAGCTGTAGAGTATGTAGGGGAGTATTTAAATGGCCGTTCGCCAGCGTAGACCGTTCGTGGTGCCATTTCCGGGTAGGGAGTCGCAAGGACAGGTGGTGAGGTGAGTGGGTGCTCGCATATTACTAGGAACCTTGGCTTTAATCTGTGGTATATTAGTAACGGGTCTTGAAGATAGACGTGCAACATTTATTTATTCTTTCTTCTACATAGAGTCCGAATGTACTCGGCAGCGTGTATGCAGTGAATGCCTTGTTTTCAG
Source organism: Desmognathus ochrophaeus (assembly GCA_030264935.1). Classification (NCBI taxonomy): domain Eukaryota; kingdom Metazoa; phylum Chordata; class Amphibia; order Caudata; family Plethodontidae; genus Desmognathus; species Desmognathus ochrophaeus. The sequence continues at coordinate 404 of JASBQH010463778.1, read as the reverse complement.
TTAAAGGGCGATACCTCCCGATCTGATGAGGTGAGTAGGTGTTCGTGCATAATAGTAACTCTGGCTTCAAATTTCTTGGTTAGTCAATTACGGGTCTTCAAGATGGACGAGTAATATTAGTCTATTCTTCTCTTCATTTAGAGGTTGAATACATTCGACATTGTGCACGCAGTGAATCTTTGGTCTCCTGTGAAAGGGCGTCACCTTCTTTCCTGGTTTCATTCGTCATTATTGATTCCGTGCCCGTTTCGTTAACGTTACCCTCCCCGTACAAACGGGGGGGCACCTTCTGAAGGAGGAAAGCGGGAAGGTTATTGTAGTTTTTGGTGAGTTTTTACACACATCACGAGACGTATAATAACAATTGTGTATTGTGTAGCATTAAAACAACCTTTGTGTGGTGC
>JASBQH010452717.1:0-12493 GCA_030264935.1 Desmognathus ochrophaeus | reverse complement strand
CTCGAAGAGGAGCTGGAATTCGGCTTCGTTGAAGGAGAGTGCGTTTGGGCTGTCCATCTTGCTTAGGAGTGGGGAGTGAGCGGGGTGGGGGCGTCGGCGCCGGCGCGTTCGTAGGCGGCCTTGAAGGCTTCCATGGCGCGGTAGTAGCGCATCTTGGCGGCGGAGGCTCCGAGGCCAAGGGTGTCGGATATTTCCTGCAGGGTCATTCCGAGCATGAATTTGTAGGTGATGATTTCTTTGTCCTTCGGTTTCAGGTGGTGGAGGGCCTCTTGGATGCGGGCGGCGCTTTCGGTTTTGTGAGGGTTGCCTTTGCCGTGGGCGGGCGCCTCTTTTTTGACGTGGTCTTCGTAGGCCTCCTGGACTTGTCGTTTCCTCACGATCTTAGAGATGCGAGTGCGGCAGTAATTGTGCACAATTTTATACAACCATGTTTTGAAGGCGGAGCGGCCTTCGAACTGGTGGATCTTGTGGAAGACCTGGATGAGGGCGTCCTGGGCGACCTCTTCGGCGTCCTGGGGGGAGCCGATAGTTTTCAGGCAGAAGTTGTAAACCAGGCTTTCGTAGCGCCGGACCAGCTCGCGGTAGGCGACGATCTCGTCGGGGAGCTGGAGTTTGCACAGGGCCACGAGCTCGTCGTCCGACAGCTGTTCGAGAGCGGGGGGCGCTTGGGGCGGGACAAAGCGTATCTGGTTGGAGGACAAGGTCGGAGGATTGTGCCGGAGCGGAAGGTTTGCAGTTACTACTAGGCTTATGCCTTTTGGGAAGCAGGGACAGTCAAAAGAGCGCCCTTTTTTGCAGTTCGGACGGCGGGGCTTCGGACGGCTATGGGGACAGCGGGGCGGAAACGTCATTGCCGAAAATTAACTTTGCCGCGGGCTCTCGCTTCGTGCTAGACGGTGGGGTCTTCGCTTATCAAATCATTCCAGCCTTATTCTCCTGAGTAAGAGGCAACTCCGCAGTTTGAACCATGAAGTCGTTTATTCCTAAAGTTGATCGCTCCCTCGAGAATCAGGAGGGCCAAGCTTCGCCTTACGATCAGGCGGAGTACCTGCGGGCCATCTTCGAGACGACTCCGGAGTGCATCAAGGTGGTCTCGGCGGATGGAACCTTGCTGCAGATGAATCCGGCGGGGCTGGAGATGATCGAGGTCGACTCCGGCGCGAATGTGGTGGGAGGTTGCATCTACGAGGTGATCGACCCCAAGGATCGCGAGGCATTCCGGGACTTTAACGAGCGGATCTGCTCCGGGGAAAGCGGCGTCTTGAAGTTCGACCTGGTGGGCCATCGGGGTACGCGTCGGCGCATGGAGACCCATGCGGTACCGCTCAAGCAATTCGACGGGACCTATGTGCAGCTTGCTTTGACGCGGGACGTGACGGCGCGGGAACGCCGCGACGAGGACATTCGCGAGAGCGAGGCTCAGTTTCGCTCCATGGCCAACGACGCGCCGACCATGCTCTGGATTACCGAGCCGGACGGAAGCTGCTCGTTCCTTTCGCGAGCATGGTGCCAGCATACGGGCCAAAGCGAGAACGCAGGTTTGGGCTTCGGCTGGCTCGACCGCGTCCATCCGGACGATCGCCAGCGCGCCGCCGAGGTTTTCCGCAGGGCGAACGAGCGTCGCGAGGCCTTTTCGTTTGATTGCCGGTTGCGGTCCGCGGACGGGACTTACCGGTGGGCGCTCGATTCGGGACGGCCGCGTTTCGACGACTCGGGAGCGTTTGCCGGTTTCGTGGGAGCCGTTATCGACGTGCACGAGCGCAAGCAGGCGGAAGAGTTTCGCTCGGGGCAGGCACGGGTTCTCGAGATGGTGGCCAGCGAGCAGCCTTTGGAGAAGATCCTCGAAGAGCTGGTGCTGTTTATAGAGAAGCAGCTTCCGGAGGCCAAGGGGGCGATCTTGCTTTTGGACGAAAAAGGAGAACGCTTGTTGCATGGAGCGGCGCCTCACTTGCCCGCTGCCTACAACGAGGCGATAAACGGGATTGCGATAGGGCCCAAGGCGGGATCCTGCGGGACGGCTGCCTATCGTGGCGAGCGGGTGCTCGTCTCCGATATCCAAAGCGATCCGCTTTGGGAGGATTTTAAGGAGTTGGGGGCTCGCTACGGGCTGGGGGCCTGCTGGTCCGAACCGATTCGCTCCAGCTCAGGGAAGCTGCTTGGGACCACGGCGATTTATTTCCCCAAGCCGCAGGAGGCTACGAGCGAGGCGATCGAGACGCTCGAAGCGGCCGCCCGTTTCGCCGGCATCGCCATCGAACGTCCCCGCGCTCAGTTGGCGTTGCGTGAGAGCGAGGAGCGTTTCCGGGCTCTCACCAACGCGTCCTCGGACGTCGTCTACCGGATGAACGCGGATTGGACGGAGATGCGAATGCTGGATGGTCGCGAGTTCCTTGCCGATACGCGTGAGTCTAAAAAGGAGTGGGTGGAAGAGTACATCCCACTGGAGGAGCGTCCTCGAGTCCTCTCAGCGATCCGCCAGGCGATCAAGAGGAAGGGCGTTTTCGAGATGGAGCATCGCATCGTGCGGGTGGACGGCTCGATCGGGTGGACCTATTCCCGGGCAGTCCCGATGCTGAATGCTCGCGGCGAGATCACGGAGTGGTTCGGAGCGGCCAGCGATGTCACCTTGCGCAAGGAGGCGGAAGAGAAGCTTCGGAGGAGCAATGAGGAACTGGCGCGGTTTAATCGGGTCGCTGTGGACCGAGAATTGCGGATGATCGAGCTCAAGAGGGAGATAAACGACCTTTGCAAGGAGCTCAATCGACCTGCACGCTTCCCCTTGTCATTCGACTCCAGCGCGAACCCGTCTCCGAAATCTTAATATGCCGAAGGTATCTCTCACTCATCAGGACGGTTTGCCGGAAGGGGATCTTTACTCGCCTCCTTCAGAGGTCGAGCTGGAGGCCGTGCTCCGAACCGAGCTGCTGGAGCAGCGCCCGGCTCGGGCGCCCGACTACAAGACGGAAGCGGAGACCCTGCAGCTCCTCGCGAAGTACTTGGCAGAGTCCCCGCGCGACATTTTGCAGAAGCTTTCCGAGGTCATTCTCGGGGCGCTGAAGGTGGGGTCGGCTGGGGTGAGCTTGCTTTCCGAGGAGAGCGGCGACTTCTATTGGCCCGCGATCGCAGGCGAGTGGGAGCCGCATGTCGGCGGCGGCACCCCGCGCAATTTCGGTCCCTGCGGCGTCGTTCTCGATAGGAACGGCGGCCAACTTTTCCAAAGGCCCGAGCGGTACTACCCGTATTTGGAGCCAGCCTCGCCCGGGATCAGCGAAGTGCTGCTGAGTCCTTTTTATCTCAACGGCGAAGCGGTGGGGACGGTTTGGGCGGTTTCGCACGACCCGCAGTGCTGCTTCGATTCCGAGGACCTGCGCCTGCTCACGAGTATCGGCTCCTTCGCGTCGGCTGGCTACGCTTCCTTGGATTCGGTCTTGGAGCTCGAGCGGGAGCGGGAACGCTCGCAGGAGCGCGAACGCGCTTTGCAAGGCAGCGTCGACGAGCTGGAAGCGGCGCGCCTGGCGGCGCTCAATCTGATGGAGGATGCGGTGGAAGGCCGTACCCTTGTCGAAAACCTTAACCAGCAACTCAGCGCCACTTCCGCTCGCGACTCCTTTCGCGTGGCCCTTGCCGATGCCCTGCGACCGCTGGCGAACCCGACGGATATCCAAGCGAAGGCTGCCGAGATTCTGGGGCGTCAGTTGCACGTCAGCCGCGCCCTCTACGTGGATGTAGGAGCGGACGAGGAGCAGATCAACGTCCATCGGGACTATGCGGACGGCGTGCCTAGTTGCGGCGGGCACTACCTGCTAAGCGACTTCGGTTCCTTCGTGGAGACGGAGAGCAGGGCGGGCCGAACCATCGCTGTTTCCGATGTCCAAGCCGACGAACGCCTTTCCGATGCGGAGCAGGAGGCCTATGCCCAGTTGCAGATGGCTGCCTTCGTCAGCGTTCCGTTGGTCAAGGCCGGTCGCCTGGTGGGCCTGTTCGGAGTGCATAGCGCCCAGCCTCGCATTTGGGCGCCGGAGGAGATTTTTCTCATCGAGGACACCGCGGAGCGCACGTGGGCGGTGGTGGAGCGGGCCAAGGTCGAGCACGAGCTGCGGGAGTCGGAAGCGCGTTTCCGCATCCTTGCCGACAACATGGCCCAGCTCGCTTGGACCTGCGACGAGCTTGGTACGGTCAACTGGTACAACCAGCGTTGGTTCGACTACACGGGCTGCAGCATGGAGGAAATGCAGGGATGGGGCTGGACGAAGGTCCATCATCCCGAGCATCTCGAGCGAGTGAAGGAAAGCGTCGATCGGGCCCGCCTTTCGGGCGAGATTTGGGAGGAAACCTTTCCGCTGCGGCGAGCCGACGGCGAATTCCGCTGGTTCCTGTCCCGCGCCGTGCCGATCCGAAACGAAGCGGGAGAGATCGTGCGCTGGTTTGGAACCAATACGGACATCACCGAACAGCGGGCGGCGGAGGACGCCTTACGCGAGGCGGACCGTCGCAAGGACGAGTTTTTGGCGACCTTGGCCCACGAGCTGCGCAATCCCTTGGCTCCGATCCGCATGGGCTTGGAGGTGATGAAAGTGGCTATGGACGATCCGAACACGATGGCGGAGGTCCGCACTACCATGGAGAGGCAGACGCTGCAGCTGATCACCTTGGTCGACGACCTCTTGGACGTATCCCGTATCACCCGCGGCAAGCTCGACCTGCGCAAGTGCCGCGTCGAACTCGCCGAAGTCATCCAAAGCTCGATCGAGGCCTCGAAGCCGTACATCGACGAAGAAGGGCATGAGTTGACGGTCTGCTTGCCCGAAGAGCCGATAGCGCTGGAAGCCGATCCGAACCGCTTGGCTCAGGTCGTTTCGAACCTGCTCAACAACGCGGCCAAGTACACGCCGGAAGGCGGGCGCATCTGGCTGAGCTGCGAAGCTCAGGGCGACGTGGCTGTGGTTTCGGTAAAGGACAACGGCATCGGCATTCCGGAAGACATGCTGGAGCGGATCTTCGAGATGTTCGCCCAGATCGACCGGCCGATGGAGAAGGGCTACACGGGCTTGGGGATCGGTCTCACCCTGGTGAAGTCGCTGGTGGAGATGCACGAGGGGGAAATCTCCGTGCGCAGCGAGGGACTGAACCAAGGGACCGAGTTTAGCATCCGCTTGCCCATTCTCAGGGCCGAACCCGAAGGCGGGGAGCAGTCGCCGGAGGGCCCCAAGCCGAGCGCTAAGGGAGGCAAGGCGCGGGTGCTCATCGTGGACGACAACCGGGATGCTGCCACCATGTTGAGCTCCATGATCAAGATGTTCGGCTACGACATTCGAATCGCCCACGACGGGATGGAGGCCATCGAGATGGCCGGAGAATTCCAGCCCAAGGCCATCCTCATGGACTTGGGCATGCCCAAGATGTCCGGATACGAGGCCGCCGAGCGGATCCGCCAGCAATCCTGGGGAAAAAGCATTACCCTTATCGCCCTGACGGGCTGGGGTCAGGACGAGGACAAGCGCAAGACCAAGTCGGCGGGCTTCGACCACCATTTGGTGAAACCGGCCGATCCGGTCGAAGTGCAAGCCCTGTTGGCGAAGTCCAAGGAAACCACCGCGTGAGCAACTCGAAGCTTAAAGGAGACCGCCACTCATACGATTTTCTCGTGGGTGGGGGAGAGATGGAGCAGCATATCCGGGCCCTCGACTGGTCGCGGACCCCGCTCGGAAAGCCGGAGACTTGGCCGCAGAGCTTGCGATCCAGCCTCAGCATTTGCATGAGCACCCGTTTTCCTATCGCCATCTATTGGGGGGCGGAAGGCTTGCTCTTCTACAACGAAGCGTGGCGGCCGATTCTCGGAGACAAGCATCCCTGGGCTCTGGGGCGACCCGGAAGGGAGGTCTGGTCGGAAATTTGGGACGTAGTCGGGCCGGTTTTCGACGGGGTGATGAAGCACGGGGAAGGGGCCTTCTTCAACGACGCCTTGTTGCTCATGAAGCGCTACGGCTACACCGAGGAATGTTATTTCGACTACACCTTCAGTCCTATTCGCGGCGAAGGCGGCGTGGTGGAAGGCGTTTTCAACGCGGTCACGGAAACGACCGAGCGGGTTTTGAGCACCCGGCGCGGCAAGCAGCTCCGCGAGGTGGCCGCTGCCATTACGGAGGCGAGCTCCGCTGACGAAGCGTGCAAGCTGGCGGCGGGAGCGATGGCGGGGCAGACGACCGATATCCCCTTTTCGCTCTTTTACCTGATCGAAGGCTCGGCCGGTCGCCTCGTCGCGTCCACCGGCTTCGAGGCCGACGCCAAGGCTGGTCCGCTGGAATTGGATTTGCAGGGCGAAGCCCCGGAGGGTTGGCCCGTCCAGGCGGCGTTGGATTCCGGCGCTCCGGTCAGCATGGAAATCGGCTCGCAGCTACAGGCGAAGGTTCCGCATGCCTTGGCCGATAGCTCGGTGCAAGACGCGGAGCTGATCCCGATCAAGGCTCGCGACGGGCAGAAGGTGGTCGGCCTCCTCGTGCTGGGAATCAACCCCTTGCGGGCCTTGGACGAAGAATACCGCGATTTCTTGAGCCTCTTCGCCAGCCAAGTGGAGACCGCGATCGCCAAGGCGACTGCCTTCCAGGAGCAGCAGCGGCGTTCCGAAGCCCTAGCGGAGTTGGACCGGGCGAAAACCGCTTTCTTCTCGAACGTCAGCCATGAGTTCCGCACGCCCTTGACCTTGATGCTCGGCCCGGTCGAGGAGCTCTTGGGCAGCGCGGAAGAGGAGTTCTCGGCGCGGAACCGAGAGCTTCTGGAGCTCGTCAACCGCAACGGCCAGCGCCTGCTGCGCCTCGTCAATACGCTTCTCGACTTCACCCGAATCGAAGCGGGCCGCGCTCAGGCTTCCTTCGTGCCGACCGACCTGGCCGCCTACACGGCCGAGCTTGCCAGCAACTTTCGCTCCGCCTGCGAGCGGGCTGGGTTGGAGTTCGAGGTCGACTGCCCGCCTCTCGAGGCCCCGGCCTACGTGGACCGCGGGATGTGGGAGAAGATCGTGCTCAACCTGCTCTCGAATGCCTTCAAGTTTACCTTCGAAGGGCGGATCCGAATCGCTGTCGAGCAGGTAGGCCAACGCTTCGCGCTCACGGTGGCCGACACGGGTACCGGCATTCCCGCCGACCAGATGCCGCGCTTGTTCGAGCGTTTCCATCGGATCGAAAACGCTCGCAGCCGCTCTCACGAAGGAAGCGGGATCGGCCTCGCTCTGGTACAGGAGCTCGTGAAATTGCACGGCGGCAAAATCAGCGCCGACAGCGTTTTGGACAGGGGCACGACCTTCACCGTTTCTTTCCCGGTCGGCAGCGCCCACTTGCCTCAGGAGCACATCGGCTCGGCCCGTCCGCTCGGCCCGACCGCTGCCAAGGCGAACGCCTACGTGCAGGAGGCCTTGCGCTGGGAGGCTGGCGATGCGGGCGCGTCCAGCGATCTCGCTCTCGCGTCGATCGATGGCGGGATGCAAGCGCCGTCGACCGCGGGCGCTCGCATCCTGGTCGCCGACGACAATGCGGACATGCGCGAGTACGTGAGCCGGTTGTTGAGCGTGCATTTCGAGGTCGAAGCGGTAGGCAACGGACGAGCGGCGCTCGCGGCCGTCCAGCGCGAAAGGCCGGCCCTTGTCTTGGCCGACGTGATGATGCCGGAAATGGACGGCTTCCAACTGCTCGAAGCGATCCGTTCCGATGTCGCCACGGCGGAGCTGCCCGTCATCCTGCTCTCCGCTCGGGCTGGCGAGGAAAGCCGGGTCGAGGGCTTGGAGGCCGGGGCAGACGACTACTTGGTGAAGCCTTTCAGCAGCCGCGAGCTGGTGGCCCGCGTGTCTTCCCATCTGGAGCTTGCAGCGGCGCGGAAGCAAGTGGACTTGCGCTTCCGCGAGATGATCGACGCCTTGCCGGCTGCCGTTTACACGACGGATGCGGAAGGCAGGCTGACCCATTACAATCAAGCGGCGGTCGATTTCTCCGGCCGTATCCCAAAACTGGGTACGGACGAATGGTGCATCAGTTGGAAGCTCTACGATGCCGACGGAAACCTTTTGCCTCGCGAGCGATCTCCCATGGCCCTCGCCCTGAAGGAAGGCCGCATCGTGGAAGACTGGGAGCTCATGGTGGAGCGTCCCGACGGCTCGCGCTCGTGGTTCGTCCCGTATCCAACCTTGCTGCGCGACGCTGACGGGAAGGTTTCGGGCGGCATAAACATGCTGCTCGACATCAGCGATCGCAAGGCGGCGGAGGCGCAGAAGCAACGCGAGCTCGAGGACGCGCAGCGCCTCCAGGCGATCAGTTCCCAATTGGTGCAGCAGGACAACATCCAAGCCCTCTGCGAGCAAATTCTCGACAGCGTGGCGGCGATCATGAGGTCCGGTTTCGCCAGCATGCACATCCTCGAATCAGGTCGCGCAGGCCGAGAAAAGGCGCTGCGGCTCTTGGCTCACCGAGGGTTTTCCGATGCGAACGTTTCGCGCTTGGAAAAGGTTCTGCTCGGACCGGGCGACGTCGGCGGTCTTGCATTGGCGCGAGGCGAGCGGGTGACGGTATTCGACCTGGAAACGGGTTCGCATTTGAGCGAGGAAGAGCGCGAGGCGTATCGGAGCGCCGGCATCCGATCCGTGCAGTCCACGCCGCTTCGCTCGCGAGACGGGGATACGCTGGGGATCTTATCCATGTATTGGAGCGAGCCGCACGAATCTTCGCAGCGGGAGTTGCACTTGCTCGACGTGCTAGCCCGCCAGGCGGCGGACTTGCTGGAGCGGCGGCGCATCGAGGAACGGCGGAAGCGCAACCTCGAGCGTTCGACGCTGCTCTCGGAGGCCTTGCAGGCGCTGCAAAGCGCCGAAGACCCCGAGTGCATCGCCAAGGACCTCTTTACCCAAGTGGCCGAGCACTTGGATGTGGATACGTTCTTCAACTACAGGGTGAACGAAAAGGGCGACGCCCTGTGCCTCCATGCCTCTGCGGGATTGCCGGAGGAGACCATGAAGCGCATCGAGCGCATCGAATTTGGACAGGCGATTTGCGGCACGGTAGCTCAGACCCGCGAACCAATCGTCGCCACGGACATTCAAAATTCCACTTACGACAAGGCGGACCTAGTCCGCGGCTTCGGCATCCAGTGCTACGCGTGCAACCCGCTCATGGCGGGCGGGCGTCTTATCGGCACGCTCTCCTTCGCCAGCCGCACCCGCGATCGCTTCGACTCCGCGGAGCTCGAGTTTATCCGTACCGTTTCGCAGTACGTGGCTGTGGCCATGGATCGCCTCGATCGCGAGAAGGCCTTGCGCGAGAGCGAGGAACGTTTCCGGGCCCTGACCAACGCCACCACGGACGCCGTTTACCGCATGAATCCCAATTGGATGGAGATGCGGCAGCTGCGCGGGCGCGAGTTCATCGCGGACACGGACGAACCCAGCCGTTCCTGGCTGGACAAGTACATCCATCCCGAGGACCAGACCGAGGTGCTGATGGCGATCAAGACCGCGATCCGGAGCCGGAGTACCTTCGAGTTCGAGCACCGGGTCCGTCGGGTCGACGGCTCGCTTGGCTGGGTGCATTCTCGAGCGATTCCGATCATCGACAGCAACGGCAAGGTGGTGGAATGGTTCGGGTCGGCCAGCGACATTACCAAGCGCAAGCAGGCGGAAGAGGCTCTGCGCCGGAACGCGGAAACCTTCGCCGCTCTCGTGGAGCAATCTCCGCTTGGCATCTACACGGTGGATTCGAACTTCAAGGTGGCCCACGTCAGCGTGGGGGCGATGCCGGCCTTTCGTAGCGTTGATCCGCTGATCGGGAGGGACTTCGCCGAAATCATGCACATCCTTTGGCCGGAGCCGTTCGCGGAGGAGGCGATATCCCTGTTCCGCCATACCCTCAAAACGGGAGAGCCCTACGTCTCGCCGGGGCTGACCGAGAAGCGCAAGGACATCGGGGCCATCGAATCCTACGAATGGCAGCTCAATCGCGTCACGCTGGCGGACGGCCAATACGGAGTGGTTTGCTACTTTTTCGACGCGACCCGCCTGCAGGAGGCGGTTCAGGCCCTGAGGGAGTCGGAGGAGCGGTTCAGAATGTTGGCTGACAACATGAGCCAATTGGCCTGGACCTGCGACGAGCTGGGAAGCGTGAACTGGTACAACCAGCGCTGGCTGGAGTACACGGGCTGCGCCTTGGAGGAAATGCGAGGCTGGGGCTGGAAGCAGCTGGTCCATCCGGAGCATGTCGACAGGGTGGTGGAAGGCGTGAGGGAGGTCCGCGATTCGGAGACGGTTTGGGAAGACACGTTCCCATTGCGCGGCCATGGCGGAGGGTACCGTTGGTTCCTTTCGCGGGCGATTCCCATCCGGGACGAGACGGGCGAGATCGTGAGCTGGTTCGGCACCAATACGGACGTGACGGAACTGCGCGAAACGCAGCAGCTCCTCAAGGAGGCCGACCGTCGCAAGGACGAGTTTTTGGCGACCTTGGCCCATGAGCTTCGCAATCCGCTGGCACCGATCCGCACCGGCTTGGAGATCATGAAGATGGCCAAGGGCGACGGCGCCTTAGTGGAGGAAACGCGGGCCACCATGGAGCGGCAGACCAAGCAGCTGATCTCCTTGGTCGACGATTTGCTGGACGTTTCCCGCATCACCCGCGGCAAGCTCAAGCTGCGCAAGGCAAAGGTGAAGCTGAGCGAAGTCATCGAAAGCGCCGTGGAATCGACGCGTCCCTACATCGCGGAGTCGAAGCACGAGCTGAGGGTCGAGCTGCCGGGCGAAACGGTTCTGCTGGAGGCGGACCCGCATCGCTTGGCTCAAGTCCTGTCGAACCTGCTCAACAACAGCGCCAAGTATACGCCGGAGGGAGGGCGAATTACGCTCTCCGCCACCCGGACGGCCGACGCGGTGACGATTTCAGTCGAGGACAACGGTCTCGGCATTCCCCCCGACATGCAGGAGGCGATCTTCGAAATGTTTGCTCAGGTGGACCGCCCCCAGGAGAAGGGCTATACGGGGCTCGGTATCGGACTGTCTCTGGTGAAGCTGCTGGTGGAAATGCACGAGGGGAAGATCCACGTGCGAAGCGAGGGAGCGGGTAAGGGAAGTGTATTCAGTATTCGGTTACCGATTGTTGCGGAAGCTGCTGCCCCGAAGGCCCCGGCGATTCCCGCAGGGCAGGAGGCAGGCCCCGATCGGAAACGCAGGGTGCTGGTCGTCGATGACAACCAAGCCGCCGCCAAGATGCTCGGCCTCGTGGTGAAGATGTTCGGCAACGAGATTCGCCTCGCCGGCGATGGACAGGAAGCGATCGAGGTTGCGGCCGAGTTCCGCCCGAACGTGGTCTTGATGGACCTAGGAATGCCGAAGATGAACGGCTACGAAGCGGCCCGGCACATCCGTCAGCAGCCTTGGGGCAAGGACATGATGTTGGTCGCCTTGACTGGCTGGGGCCAGGAGGAGGACCGTCGCAAGACCAAGGAAGCAGGGTTTGACCACCACTTGGTCAAGCCAGCGGAACCCGCCGAGGTGCAGCGCTTGTTGAAGGAAGCGGAGATATCCTAGGCGGGAGGCGATGGGGCGGTAGCGGAGACGAAAGCTTCTTATCGTTTCTGTATCCGTTCGGTGGATTCGGCTACCACTCCGTAGACGTCGTGGTGGTTGACGGTCCAGACGATGGGATCGCCGGGGGCGTAGGGCTGGGAAGTGGCGATGGTACGGCCTTGATGGTCGTACAAGGTGTCGACGGTGTAGGAGCTCGCCTCGTCGTCTTCGAAACGTTCGATGGAGCGAATGACGTTGCCGGCCCGATCGCAGTAGGTAAGCAGGGTGGGCTCGTTGGATTCTCGTACGATCTCCACATAAACGGATTGGTTGCTGCTGGCGTCGATGCCTTTGGGCGGGGTGAGAACTTGCTGGCGTGACCAGCCGTCACCGTCGGGCGTTGTCCAGTAGTAGTTGGTGGTCTTGGTGTAGTCGTAGGAAGGGTTGGTCACGGAAACTTCGCGGCCGAGTTCGTCGAATCGGGTGAAGACGGTGATGCCGCGGTCGTAGTGGGTTTTCTTGGACTCGCGAAAGATTGGGTTGTAGGTCCGAGTTCGCTCCTCGCCGTCGGAGTAGGTTACCTTGGTTGGGAGGGAGGTTACGGGATCGAATTCGGACGCTCTATAGGTTCGCGTGGCGCTGTCTTCAATGGGATCGAGGTTCGCGTCGAGTTCGAGGGAGTCGGAAGCGGTTTGCCGACCGTAGGGGTCGCGTGAATACCGGTCCAGGGAGTCGACTTGGTCTTGGGTGTTGTTGGATTGGGAGTGGAGGGTTTTGGTCGAGGCGAGGTAGTTGGAACCGGGCACGTAGGTGTACTCTTCGGGCGCTTGGATGAGGTCGTCCTTGGCGTCGAGGTTTTGGGATTTTTCGACGCGTTTTTCTAGGCTAGTCACCGGATCGCTCGAGTCTCGAGGCGGATAGTAGGTGGTAACGGTTTTCTTGAAGATGCCGTAGCCGTAG
>JASBQH010441657.1:0-12531 GCA_030264935.1 Desmognathus ochrophaeus | reverse complement strand
CTAAATGACAGAGCATACGCGCTTTCCAAATGGCGCAGTGTTAAAAGCCATCCTAAGCATCATCATCATCAGACCAGCCTTGATGCTTTGCACATTTGGATGATGATCTATACGGCTGGGGATAACGCTTTGGTGGCTCATTCGCCCTCCATTAGCAACAGATTAACATGAGCATCAGTTGGAAAGGACGCCCTCCTTGGCACATACTGCCACCTGAATGGGCTTATTTGCAGATTCTTTTCCCGCATAAGAGGGTCTTTAGATCCTTACTGTTTTTCAGATGATTTCCAGCTTTTTGAATTGTGCCATCTGGAGCACTGGTAGCCAGTGTTTTTCACTGAGAGCTGGTTTAACAGCTCTGTCAGGCTGCCACTGGTATGCTGCAGTAGTCCAGCCAGAGGACAGTGCAGGTTTGAATGATATTTACAGTGCACTTTAGTTCGACAAGGCTATGCATGCAGGCAACTTACAAATCAGAAAAAGCCAAGAAATGACATCTAGCCTAGCACTTCTGCTACTTTGCGTGTACGAATATATATACTGCATTACTGGATATTAAGCTCAATATTGCAGTCTGGGCAGGCTGTTAGCTAGAAGTTAATAGAGCATAATATATTGGTTCAGGAAAATGTTCAGTGTTTCCTTCTCTCAGGCTCGCGTCACCAACATACTAAGTGTAACTTTTCTTTCATTTCTGCTGCCTTTGAACTTCACTCTATGCCCCTAAGCTCCTTCACAGAATGTTTCTTGATATTTCAAAGAAGAGTATAAAAGCATTTAGCTTGTTGCAAAACAATTCATTTGGCCATTTGAAAAGTGCCTCCACAATTTATAGTGAGTAACTGCACATATCGTTTATCAAATAATACTCTTCTTTGACAAATCAAGAAATAAAAATGTAAAAAATATTGAAACAATATCGCTTAAAGTTGTCTTTGAAGGGGGTTTCTCTGGTTTATTTTAGTACAGAAGCGCCCTCGCCTTTAACTCAGAAAGACTGAGTAAAGAGATTGTACCATAGCAGGGGTGAAATTGGAGAAAGATAGGTCAGTCTTGAACATTACTCCAAGATTACAAGAGCAAGTAGAAAGAGGAAGCTAGAGGAAAACAAGAGTCGATGGAGCAGATACAGAGAGGGAAGAAGGAAAGAAAATCATTTTTCTTTTTAGGATTGAGATGAAGAGCATGGGAGAGCATCCAAGTGAGAATGGAATACATAGACTGGTGAAGAGAAGGTGTGAAAAAGGAAAAAGAAAGAAAGAACTGAGTATCAAAGACATAAATGTGGAAAGAAAAGCTAAACGATGAGATGCCATCTAGAGGAGATGTGAAAATACAAAATAATAAAGGATCAAGTACAGAGTGCAGACCCTTGAGAGATACAGTCAAGGAGAGGAAAAGGGGAGAAAACTGAGCTGGCTAAGGAGACAGAGAAAGTGCAAGAAGCTAGCTATGAAGAAAACCAAGAAAGGACAGAGCCAGTGATGGCAAGTGACAGAAGGGTGGACATAACAGAGTGGTCCACCGTGTTAAATGCAGCTGACAGATTATCCTATCTTGTTATCAAATTTTTCTGACTGACTACCACTTTGGTCAAGTCATTTTAACAGAATTTGTATGTATTTCCAATAAATGTATGTCGCCATTTTTGTTGGCAAGCACTATAGGGAATACATTTATTTTGACTGGAAACAATATCTTTCAAATTGCATGGACTGGAGCGAGGATACTCGAAAGTACGGCCAGCAGGCCACTTGCGGCTCCCCAAGCCATTTGGCCCCCCACATTTCCTCAAAGTATCAAATGAACTGTATTTTTAAAGGAAAATCTTGCATTCGATAGCTAGACACTGGTATTAGGCATTGTTTTTAGCAAGTACTCTTAAGATTTATTGGCTTTCATCTGTAACATTGCCTATTTTGCGTATCTTGCAATACTTTCTTTCCCAATTTTTGTTATTCCTGAAACTTTTGTACCATTACTGTGGCCCTCGGTCAAACCCATATCATACAATGTGGTCACCCCCAGCAAATGTTTGCGAGTACCCCTGGACTGGAGAATAGAATAGAAACATTTTTTACTTAGATTATATTTTTAATAGTGATTTGTTGAGTCAACAAAATTGTTTGTCAAAATTATTGCACGCTACCAAAAATATAAACGCTGTTACAAATCAGTCAATCATTTTTGTTGGCTGTTAAATTCATTTGACATTAAGTGCTTCAATATGATAAGGCACATAACCACCTGAAAAATCAAGAAGAATTAATAAGGAGGAAAGCTAAGTGTGCTTGTCCGAAATGAGATGTTCTGTGACATAAAGTAAAGCAGTTTCAGTGGAGTGCAAAGGGTGAAACCCAGATTAAAGTGGGGGAAGTAAAGCATGAAGTGACATTACTGAGATAAATGAAGACAGACTACTCTTTTGACGTTTGGTTAAAGTAAATATAGTGTTGCCACAATCAATATACTGGGAACTGCAATTTCTTCCTTAAATGATCAGGACAAGGGTACCATTTGATTTGATTATTAAACTTTTTAGGCTTGAGCCTGTAGGTTCCTTGTTATCCAGAAGTGCTTATTTCATCTGGCCAGGGAATCAATTTCTTCCATTAGAAATCAAGGGTTGAATTCCAAATGGGGCTTTATTGCTTTCTATATAAATAGGAAAAGAATTTGTGAGCCACTTAGTCTGCGTTTTCTCATGTAGATGTATACACAACGTGCCTAAAAAGCAGACTATTTAATTCAAACTGCACCTTGTCCTGTGGACTGCTTAAACAAATAAGAATAAGCCAAACATGTCTACCAACACAAACCAGGCATGAATTGTCTCTACGTCACAAGAAATTGCTTATTTTTGAGAACTAAGAACACTGAGTTCACTAATTGAAAGAAAGGATTGTACTACAGTTCTCTGATATATTGATTGTGGGTTTTTTTTAAATTATTTTTTATTAACAGCCGTCAGAAGCAAGAAACAAAAACAAAAAAAAGAACGAATAAAAACAAGGGGAAGGAAATAAGAAAAGAAAAAAAAGAGGAGATGTCATAATACAGCTTTCTGTTAAACTACTAGCCGACAAAATAAATAATTCATATTATGACTTAAATAAAACAAAACAAGACATCACTCTATCAGTTCAAGACGTGATCAACCGATGGACCCCATAAAAAGGTTAATCTTTTGGGGAGAGCCCCTCTGTGAGAACACCGCTTGTTCACATAAATAAGTCTCTTTCAGCATGGTATACCAGCTTATGGGTTCAGGGATTTAGGATCTTTCCATACTTTCGCTACTTCGATCCGTGCAAGAGTGATAGTCTTGAAGAGGAAATGGGATGTAGGAGAATCCATTTCACCAAACATATTATAGAAGATAAGATCTCTCACTGTGAATTCAAACTGGTGGTTACAAATATCCCCCAACTTCTCAATAACAGTATCCAATAGGCCTTCAACCCCACACATGAAAAAAAACATATGTACAACACCGGCTGTGGGGCTCCGGCATTGTGAACAAACATTTAAGGTGGAGACACTGATCCACCTGTTAATTCGACTATGCGTATAGTAAAGCATAAACAAGAATATATGGTGTTGAAGGTGAGTGCTATTAAAAGTGAGAATCATTTTGGCTTGATCACGAACCAGGCCTATCTCCTGCTCGGATACGTGTTCTCCAAGACTGATTGACCATTTCTCAGCTATCGAAGCCAGATCCAGGACGAGACGGTATCCAGGAGGATAACATAGAATGCAGAAATAAGTCCTTTTCCTTGCCTATGTAGAAAACAGCATTGAGCAAGCTCAGAACTCCTCCAACAGCTACTAGGATACTTGGCCTAGGCGCTCCTAATCTGATTTGAATCACAACAAAGGAGAAGTTGGTCTACGTCTGCATAATTCAAAAGACTGCTTTCAGCGGTCCCCCACCCTAAGGTCCTCTATTGAAGATATTCCAGAGGTATCCCAGTCTTGGTGAAGATGGTCCTGTAATTGTTTGGGCAAAACGTCATTCTGGGTCAAAGACAAATATATATTGGGGTATGGAAGATCTATTTTTTAGCAATTTTTGCCCAATTTTCTGAATAGATTGCCAAAGATTTAAGTCTGATCTTCTTGAAGTATTTTAGATCGACGAATGTCAAAGGCCTAAGATGTTGTAATATCTGGATAAAACAGGGAGCTGGTCAATTATCATTCAACAGAGCTAAGATTCTCTCTGATTGAGCAGCCAGGTTATACAATTGTAATTCTGGAAGATTCAAACCACCACAGTTCCAGGCTTTTGTCAATTTGGAAAAGGAACGCCTCATTGCTCGTCCCTTCCAAATACATTTATCAATGGCCTGGTACATTTTGCAGACGATTGTATTATCCAATATAACCAGGAGAGCACGGAAGATTTAAAGGAATTTAGGGAGGACAACCATTTTAATAAGGTTAACTCTACCAATAATAGAAAGTGGAACATTTTTCCATCTATCAAAAGAACATATGTCTCCTGTACAACTTTGGTCAAGTTAGCCTGGATGGTAGCAGCAAAGGGTTGATGGACTGTGATCTCCAAATAAACAACCTGTCGCGATAAATGGGTAATATTGATACAAGGAAGATTCCATAGCATCAGCTCAGTCTTTTGTTCATCCAGTAAATGCCCAGACCTATGTCCAAATTCTCTAGCTAGGGTAAATATTTCCAATTGCGCTTGGAATGGATCAGAGGTGACTACCGCAATGCCAGCTGAGTACATGGCAAAAAAATATATATATTGATTGTGGTGACACTATTCTTGCTGTAACCAAACATCATATATATCTCTGATACAGTGTCATTTTCTGCATTCTCTGTAATAACATCTAACTGATGCTTACAGCCAGTATGTTTTAAGAGTGCCATGTTTTTAACAAGCTGTGTTGTAATAAATGTTACTTTTTAACACTGCTGTTTTATGTGTCATGACTTACATATGTAGTTCTGCACAGAGAGATATTAACCTTGAGACTCACTCATTAATAGGATTAAAACAATAGTACTTTCTACTGGACCTTACCCTTAAATAGGCTTCCCCTAACACCTTATTTATGGCTTAGCTGTGTGACTATATTAAAAGTTAGACAATATGTATTGAACTATTATTGGAAATGTACCTCAGAATTGAAATAATTTAATGTAAAAAATTCAAAAAAGCAAAAAGGGAAACAGAATTGCAGATTCAGCTACAGACACTACAAGAAGTGATTTTCAAGTGCATCAGAGGATATTTCAACCTAATTGGGAGAAGGCTAGACCAAGTACACATGTCTTCATGTAAAGGTAGAAAAAAGATTGGGACTACCTTCTCAGATAGTATACTTATGGACACTGTTATGCAATATAGAAGACCTACCTCTGGTAATACAAAAACACTCTCAAAATGACTTAAGAAAATTAACTCTAACAAGCAGTTGGGGTTAGAAAGTAAAAAATTCGAAGGAATAACGTACACCAGGAAGTAAAAAAATTAGACAAAATGTAAAAATTAGACATTATAGGTAGATGGAATAAGACTTCCATCTACCAATGTGGTAGCATGACAGATGAGCTGACAACATAGTGCATTGAGAAGGTAGCAATAAGTGTATTAGAGCGGGTTGGAATAACACTAATACAATGTAATATAAAATTATGGTGCAATGTGAGCACCAATGTTACCCAGATAACTCACTGGAATTCTGGCAGGCTAAGATGTAAGGATTGGAATTGTAGCAAAATAGAATTTTTAAAAATCTGTTGTAAAATTAGTAAGTAGTAGAGCATTCCATGTATTTCAATGTATGCCTGACAGAACCATCCTAAATATTATATGCTCTTATGAAGGAGCAGTGTGCAGAGTTCACATTTAAAATGTACGAGTTGAGTCCAACACAAGTAAAAGCATGCGAGTGAACAAACGTCAGCTGCATCCTCTGTGGTATTAACGAAATTCTGGTATGAAGTACGTAATAATAATAAAAAATAATAATAAAATGTATTCAGCGCACTACGGTCTGCCATGGACTTCGAGGCGTGGTGCAAAACATTAAAAAAGAGGGCATGCACACCAAAACATTAATACATATTCCTAAACTAACATTGAAGGGCAGAGAGACCAGAATATCATCTACGGGCAGCTGGCATTAGAAGGCGGAAAGACCAGAAAATCAGCTGCAGGCAGCAAAAATGGCTTTTTCAGTGTTCAGCAAATGAAGTTTGAGAAGCCGTTTAAAGGCAGGCAGCTAGGGGGCGAAACGGATGTTTGTTGGCAGTTGATTCCACCACACCGGCCTCTGGTGGTATAAGGCCACTCCTCAGCTTCTGCTTTTGATGACACGATGGATCACAACTCTGCCATGTCGTGAGAGACACGGAAGGTTTCTTGGGATTTCCCAGTTGAATTGATGATGTAGATACAGAGGGCCTTGTGAGTACAAAGCTTTCCACATGAGTCCCCTGACTTTCACCTGACTCTTGACGGAAAGCAATCCCAAATTCAGCCTGGCCCCTGAAACTCAATCAAACTTTTGGAGACCAACTACCAGGCGCACACAGCGGTTCTGGAAGGCCTGCAGTGCCCGCATCAAAAGGCTCAGTGAGGTGGGCGAAAAAGGGCAGCTGAGTGATGGGTTGAAGATTTTTAAAGTCACGACCATCCAAGCCAGGCTTTTTAATCAGGGGAGTGACTATTCTATGTTTCCATGGCATAGACTGCTGTTGATGACCAGCTGCAAGTCCGGAGGGATTCAATCGGCTAGGTTTTTCAGGACCCTGCTGGGAATAGGGTCCAGTGGAGAGGAAGAGGGGCCTAGTCTCGCTAAACCCTCTTGATATCAGAAATAGATAAAGATTGAAACTGGGTGAACTCCCCAGATGAATATTCGCCTTGCAAAGAGGAGTCAGGCATAGGGAGAGCTGAGGGTTGGGACATGGCGATGGAGTCTCGGATGAGTGAGATCTTATTGTAAAAAAAAAACAGCAATCCACTCGGCAATGCCCTCCTCCTCCGGAACCGAGAGAGGAGAGACCTCGCCTGAGAAGTCCTTACACAGTTGGAAGAGGGTCTGTGGACGTTTAACAGAGGAGGAGATTGCGTTGACCAAAAAAGAATTTTTTTTGCAAAAATGATGCGGCGTTGGTAAGCAGCCTGATGGACTTTAAACACTGCGAGGGTTGCCGATTTGGGATTTTTTCACATTGCCCGTTCCAGTCTCCGGTTGTGTCTCTTGAAGTTCTGAAGATCTGAATTGAACCATTTGTTCTTGGTGTGCTGAGGCAGTGGGATCTGAGTTTTACGGGGCGAACAGATAGCATCCGCGACAGTCGTCCAAGCGGAGGTTAAAGAGTTAGAGATCTCTGAACACCCTAATGCGAATTACTGAGCGGGGCATCAGAGAATAGGCCTGAGAAAAGACTGTTGGAGTCAATAAGGAAAACCTCTGGGCAAAGATATGGACGGTGGTAGAAACAGCTGGTTTGGTGAAGGTTGACGCCGCCCATAAAGGGAGGCTGCATTGAACTGAGCAATGATCCGACCATGCTAGAGGAGTAGTGCGGAGATGCTCCACAATAATGTGGTGGGGAATCGCCAAATCAAGAGTGTTGCCAAGGGCATGTGTGGGAGGGGAAACACAGGCTTCCAAATTATGGTCCTCTAAAAGAGAAAGAAATCTGGTAGCATCTGCATTCGAAGGATTGTTAATGTGAAAATTGAAGTCCTCCAGAAATAAAACTCTTTTAAAGCCCAAGAGAATTTTCTGACAGAAAAGAGGGAATTCAGAGAGGAATAGTGAATGGCAATCAGGGTGATGATAGATGATACTAAAGGGAACTAAAGTGGTTGATGTAGGGCCTATTCTAAAAGCACAGTATTCAAAAGAAGCACAGTCTCCAAAGTCGAGGAGAGAATCAGACAACAAAGACAAGTGAATAAGAGCCCCGACCCAACCCCCAACAGCATGTGGTCTTGGAACTGAAATAAGAGAATACCCGGGCGGGATCAGATCAGGGGGTGACGGGGCATGGCCAGGTTTGAGCCAGGTTTCAGTCAACGCACAGAGGCCAGGTCTGCCGGCCTCAATTAGAGCAGAAATACATTTGGCATGCTTAACTGCAGAGCGGCAGTTAATTAGCCAGACAATAGCAGGGGCGGCCTCCGAAAGGTGGGTCGTGGCAAGTTCTCTGTTCGCCAGGGCAGAGGAAGGGGGAGCGGGATCAGAAGTAGGTGTTAACGATGATGGTGAGCCCTCTATGTGTGCGAAGGGGGTACGACCAGATCAAAAAAAGAGTGATTGTGAGAGGAGAGGGGGCATCAGGGTCAGGCAGATGGTGTAAGAAATTGGGACCTGTGACTCTACTTCAGCCTGGGGGTTGAAAAGTTTGCCCCAAATGGAAAGAACCGGCTCCCAATTACCACTCCTAATTGGGTGAGGGGAAAGGGTGGTGGATTCCTGCAGTTTTAGTAAGGAGCACCTACGCTGCAAGCAATAATCTTACTCTGACTCGGGGTCCGAAGGACCCAAGGTGTTAATGGCCTGCAATGGAGGAGGCCCAGAGAGGGGAATGTACACAGGAGCAAGAGGGTTGAGTGCCGAAGGTCAAGAGCTGTAGAGGAGGAGACAGAGGAGAAAAGCGAGCGAGTTTGAGGAGACTGGGGGGTAGAACCAGGCATGGCCATGCATGGACAGGCACAGAAAGGCTTGTGCCTTAGCCCTCCTCCGCCTTTGCTCAAGTCCGGCTTCGCCTTCCGGCTCCCTCTGCTGTCTTTTGAAGAGGCAGGAGGTGTGGAGGTCTGGCAGGAGGTGTGGAGGTCTGGCAGGAGGAGTGTCGGTGGGCATGGTCAACTGGAGCTTAAAGTGAGTGCTGCAAGCGGGACCCAAGTTCAGCGTCTTGTTCCTCTGAGTCACTGTTGACTTCTGAATTGCAGGGACGGATATCTGCGCCTGTTTAGCCATTGATGGTAAACTCAGCAGGGGTGAGCCTGCTGAGGTACGCGTTGCAGCTTCCTGCTTTTGGTTGCTCTTTCTCCTCATCAGCGGGAGCATTGTACTTTGGTGAGGGCAACTGTCCGATATAAAGAATTCAATAGATTTGAGATCATTTGAGGTCAGAGCTTGTAAATTTGGCTCAAGCTTACAGAGTTGTTTAGAAAAAGTTCCTGTATTCAATGTGACCTGTTGACCAGATTCATTTGTTAAAGGGTGTATTGGAAACAACAACAGATAAAAAAGATAGTTTTCATCTTTGTCCAAAGAGAAATGACAGTATAAGGTGCCTCTTTCTAACGATTTCCCCACAAGGGCTCATTTTCTCTGGGACAAAGGATGGCGCTTGTATTTTCCAATGATTCCACACGGTATTCCGTGCTGTCTTACACAAGACCTGATGGATGAGTTCAGCATCACTTTCAGCGGAGGAAATACTATCCCACACAGCAAACTGTGCCTTGGAATTTTCGTTAGGTATTTAGGCAGGCCTGTGTCATCGTCTTTAACTGGAGAATGCACTATGGTGATAATTTTGGACTCCTACGACGCATTATCATCATGCGAAGTAACAGATCTTAACTCAGTAGGTTCAGCTCTTTCAGATTGAGCTAATGCAGGTGGGTCAAAAGTAACTGGGTCAGTCTTGCAGTAGCTGTTATGAGTCTTCCATAAACTGATTCCATTTGCAGGCCAGAGGGCACTGCAAAGGCCTCATGCTCCTCTGTGCATGGGAAACCTGGCCAATGAAAGAGGCAAGAGGCCATCAGGCCTAGCTGATGCTGGAACTGCTGTGCAGAGGAGGGAAGCACATCCACAGAGTGATATACTATCTTGGTAATATCACAATCCCTCTCTTGAGGTGGAAAGGCCAGGTAGAGAGAGGTGTCCCATACTGCACCTATGTACCACAACCAGCACACTGGAACAAGGTGTGATTTCACGAAGATTAATGAGAAGCCTAGAGTTTTGAAAGTCCAAAAAAACTGAATACAGATAACCTGCAAGAGTATAGGAAGCATTTTCCAACTTTACTCTCAGACTGTAAGATGCAAAGACCTTCATTCCTGCAGCTTCCATTCAATGGGCTCTTTGTCCAGGGGAATTGTAGGGAAAGTCGTCCCTTTCATAACTTTTGTTTTAAGCATGCCAAGGCTCTCAGATGTCGGGATAAAAAACCAGGGCCAGCAGATGCTGCGGCATACTTACTGGTCAAACCATGGTCAAAGCTAGGTACCTGGTATGCCCGCCAAAGCACATTAACAGGCTCAGTCAAAGCTGTACTGGTATGCCTGCCAAAGCACATTAACAGGCTCAGTCAAAGCTGTACTGTAAGGCAAGAGAAGTGCCAGATCATAATGAGGTAAACATTTACGTTTGTACAACCTTTCTTTAGGCAGTAAGTAGTTTCAGATAACAGAATATGCTAAACTGTTTAGTGGAATACAAGAATATGTCTTTCCATGGTGTGTTCCTCCAACCACTGCGTCATCCATACCGTATGATTCTGAATGCCCCTATTGAACCTTAAGAAACTACTGTGTTTGTGAAGATTTATGTTAAGCCTTTTTGTGCACCGTGACGCCAAAGGATTTATCGCGTATTACATTACTAATAAATAAAATAAACCGTAGATTTCTATTACCCAAAGGATTTCTATTACCCAAAGAGCACGAGTAAAAAAGTAACATTAGATCTACATGCTGTGGAGTTAAGAGGAAGCATCTGGATGCTGTCTCTAAATGCAGCTAGGCATTTTAGTTGGACAAAGTAATTTTGGGAGTTACATCACATTTGTTTCAGTAGACAGTCAAACCATGAGGTGAGATCAGCTATGTGTGTCATGGCTACCAAACCACCATGTCATCCAATCCACACTCAAACAAAAGAGTCCACACTGAACCCGTGATCCAACTTTCTAAACAACTGTTGAGAACCTTCAAGAGTGCAGAGGCCTCTCGTGAATGCAAGAGTAGACTAAGATAAAATACAGTATAGGGCAATCCTGGAAAAGCAGTAACCTTCCTGTGGAATTTATTCACTTAGAAGGTCCAAATGTATGGTGGATCGCAAGTGAACAACAGTGCAAAGTGCAAAGATCATTTTTTCTGTGTAGCATAGCAGGTAGAAGCCAAAGAGAGGTGGTGTGTGTGTCTATGACTTATTGAAAACAATATTTTTATCTTGTTTGAGTCATCAGTCCCTCACAGACAGGAAGATAAGCTTAGAAAGACCTCTGACGCAAGGGATGAGAGGTTAGAGGAAAAAGAAAAGAGACTGCAGGGTCATCCCGAAACAGATAGGAACATACAGAATCCTCCTAGGAGCGACAGAAGACCCGTGAACAAAATTAGGGGAGGAACAAAAAGAGATCAATAGGGAAATCAAACCACTCTAGAACACATACCAAGAATACAAGGCCCAACCACAGTGCACTCAACACACGAGTAGATGAAACTGGGGAATGGTCAGTAATCGATTTGCAACCTGCCTCACAAAGTAGAAGAGGGTAGCTTGAACCAAGTACCCGCTTGTATAAGGTAAACACCCATTGTACCAACCCATCTCCAGCAACACACACCCCTCAAAGGAACATAGGGATCAAAATAAATGGCAAATGCTCAACTACATAGCACCTGACAACACCCAAAGCAGGTACAGAAACTGTTGACGGAACCACAAGCAGCATTACATTACCCTGGTGCATAACAGCTTGCGCTATATAAAATCTGCATAACATAACAAAACGTACCATGGAAAACATTTCATACTACACATCAGTTCCAAAATATGCTTGTGCAGTGGGGAAAAAACAAGCATTAACAACATACACACCCTTTACAACAATTTACCCCACAAGCCGAAACATAACATTCCATTTACTCTAAAGCAAATATTGTGAACAAGAAATAAGCATGGCCAAAATATAAAGATGAATCATAACACACTGACATGCAAATATTATGAAATGCAAATGTTAATGTGGAACTGGAACAAACTGCTAGGCAAAACATACCATTCCACGAACTAATATTTAATAATGCACATGCAACAGAAAAAAAACTTAAACACTAACAACATAGATGTATTTGCAACAGTGTAATTCAGGAGCCAAACCATAGAATAGCATATACTGAGAAGCAAATGCTGCCCATTACAAGTTATCAGGCGCAAAATATCTAAGTGTACTATAAAACACACTGGCAGGCAAATACGCATAATACCAACAAGCTACACACACTTTTTAACAGTGTACTTACTCCATGAGCCAAATTATAGGATACATAAACTTAGTAATGTATCTGCTTCTTAAGGATCATGGGGATGGCATTAACTATCCTCACACATTAGAACTAGTGTCAGACATTGTGCATTACCTCAATATTTAGGTGTTTAGCTGTAGCTGTAGCAAATACATTTGGTTCAATTGAGGACAAAACACAAAACAGAACAGTCCGGTTTAACCCCATAGACCTTAACTGGGACAACTCAGACTAGTCAGGATAGACCAGATTGGGCAAAACAAAAC
>JASBQH010441656.1:0-26391 GCA_030264935.1 Desmognathus ochrophaeus | reverse complement strand
CGGGGAGGCGGAGGTGCTTCCAGCCACTGTAGAGAACGTTGCGGAAGTCCGGTAGTCGTTTCTCCATTACCCCGCTTCGGGGGCGGGGGCAAGGAGATCGCCGTCATGGTGTTCTCCTCGTCGCCGTCGAAGGGCAGCTCTTGGGTGAGGTTGTTGAGAGGCTTGTCGTTCTTGCCGAATTGGATACCGTTCTGCTTGAGGTACTCACGGATCTCCTTCATCACTCGGGCGTCGAGCTCCCCACGGTTCTGCTGAAGCTGGAGACGCATCTCCTCGCAAAGGCTGACCTGGAGCTTGTCCAGGAGGGCATCTAGTTCTGTCATAATCGGAAATGAAAAAAGCCCACCCAGAGTATCACTCCAGGTGGGCCATAAGTTGTTTCTAAGTGCGGTCTACAGTTCTGAAAGCAGGGCGAGACCGTTGCGTGCTCTGCTCTTGTTGACTCGGTTGAGTCGATCCTTCTTGGCGACTTCGGGGTACTCTACGAGCATCCGGTTCCAAGCTTCCTTACGGTACTTGGTCTTTAGCGAGTTCACCATGCTCACCCGAGGGTCAGTCACTCCAGGCTGCCCTGAGACATCCTGAATACGCCGATACTCGGAGCTCTTGAAGAGACGGCCCAAGGCTTGACGCATGGTCCTGCCCCCGAGCCTCACTTCGCCGGTGAGCTCTGCCCATCGGTCGTACGCCGACTGTCCGGTCTCAGGGTGGCGTGCGTAGTCCGCTACCAGGTTGAGGTTCCCCTTCTCGGCTGGGGGCATCGTGAAGCCGTGCTGAAGCTTGGCGAGCTCCTCCATGACCTTGTCGTCCTTCCTCTCGGTGACGGCCATAGGGTTGATCCAGTTGGCTCCTTGGTTGCGGTAGTTCCGCACCGGTTCGCCCAAGAGGTTTCTCACAGGTTCCAGGTCGGAGCCAGCTCCAGGGAGTCGGGCCTTCATGCGGTCCATGAGTCCTCGGACTTCCACCAAGCCGTCCTCTTCGTCGAGCATGGGTCCAACTCCGGATCCCAAGATGTTGGGCACAAGGGATCCCAGGTGGCTCTGGGCGAACTTGAAGATGCCCATCTCGGGTTCCTGGATAGCGTCCATCAGTCGGCTGATCCCTTCCAGGTAGGAACGGTTGCCGATGTTCTGGGCCAGCGAGGTAGCCGCTGAAGCCATGATGGTTGTGAGAGGCTCGTCCAAGTGGTGCTCGTTACGCTGAGCCAGCTCGTACCAGTCGGCCACCACGCCCAAGAAGATCCCGAAAGGATCGTTGCGAGCATAGCTCAGGTAGGTCCCGTCGTCCAACTTGAAGGCGTTAGGCTGCCACCCGGTCTGCTCCAGGAGACGCTTCTCGGCGGGATCGCTGGGACCGCTTCCGGTGATCTTTCCGTTGTCCACCATGTAGGCGGCGAACCCGAAGAGCCCGAAGCCCGACATCATGCGGCCTTCCAGAGAGGCTCTCTTGAGCGGGTCGCCGGACTTGAGATCCTCCATGGCCCTACGCTGCAGCTTGGATAGGATCGGCAGCTCGATGCCGTCGATGGCGACCACTGGGAAGGTCCGCTGTCCGACGAACTTCAAGATGTTCGCAGGCGTCCGGAAGAACGGCACGAAGATCTGAGTGATGGGATGCTTGCGGAGGAAACGTTGGGTGTCCTTGCCGATCTCCGAAGTGATCTCCTGGGTGAAGGTGGCTTCCTTAGCGATACCTGCAGCGAACTCGGAGACGTTGTTGAGGTAAGCCTCTCCGCCGATCTCGTCGGCCAGTCCCGACTCTTTGGATACAGCCCCCATCATGGTGTTGATCTGGTCGGTGATCGCCTTGCTCTGGGCAAACCCTGTCTTGTCCTTGTGGTCACGGATGGCCTGACGTACGATTGCCGATTCGCTGCGAGCTTCGCCGCTCTTTAGGATCAGCTTGTCCAGGTTCTCCTTAACGTATTCTCCCAGGTTCTCGATCTTGGCTGGCACGTCGGTTTCACCCTTAGCCAACATAGCGTCAACCTGTTGGTTGTGCTTTCGGGCGTCGTTGAGGAGCTTCACCTTAGCGGACGACCGGTAGTTGATCGTCTTGAAGAACTCGTCGGAAGACATGAGCAGGTTCGTAGGCTTGAACTTGCCCAGTCCCATGAAGAAGTTCTTGATAGGGTTGGCAGGTCCTGTATCCACTCCAGCCCTACCCATGGATGACTTCTGCAAGTCGTTAGGTCGAGTATCTCGAAGCAGGATGTTGTCGCCGGACTTCCAGGCCCGCAGAGCGGAACGCATCCCGTCCACGAAGCTGTCAGCCATGTAGGTGTACTGCAGGGCCGAACTTGTGGCCGTCGTGAAGTCGCCCCGTACGGCAGCACCCAAAGCCCTCTCCATGGGGAGGAAGAAGGTGTTGATGGTGTTCGACAGCATGTTCACCACGTGCGTCTTGGGGCCACTCAGGATCGACTGGACGAACCACTCGTTGTGTATCCGAAGGATCTTGCCGGTCTTGGTCTCCGACTTGCGGACCAGCTTGGCGAGCTGCACGCTGTCGGTGGTCATGGAGACCTTGGCGATGATGTCCTGCAGGTGCTTGTCGCCTCCGAGTCTCTCCACGATCTCCTTGGCCGACTCGTTGGAGCCCAGCTCCCGGATGTCGAAGTAAGCCTTCTGGGAAGCCAGGCCTTGACCGAATCCACGGGAGAAGTTCCGGTTGATGACGATCAAGTCATGGTACTGCTCGTACATCTTTGCGAACTTGGCGAGACTCTTGGCATCGCCTCCACCTTGGAGTTCCCGGGCGAATGCCTGGATGTTGTCCGCATGGGTGGAGAGCATCGCGTTGGCTACACGGCCAGCCACGCGTGCACGGTCGAGAGCCTGAATGTCGCCCTTGAATGTCTTCAGTAGTTCGTCGTTGGATACGCCAATCGCTTCCTCCATGAATTCCTGAACGTTCTCGTCCAGAGTCTTCCCTGGGTGATGCCTCTTCTTGGCGGATCGGAACCACGGCTCGTTGCCGATGAGACCGTCGGAGACTCCCTTAGCCTTCACCTCGTCCACGGTCTTGTAGACGAAGTCGGCCAGCTCGGCCTCGCCGTTTACGTGCAGCGTGTTGAGCTCTCCGGTAGTCGCGAAGTTCTTCACGCTGTCCTCCAGAGGAGCCACCTTGTTGAAGTCAGGCTTCTTGAACATCGGGGCCAGATCCTTTTCAGTGAGATCCACTCCGATGAACTTCTTGGCAGCTTCCTCGCCCACATCGTCGTCGATGCTGCGGAGGACTCGGGCATGCTTAAGAGCCTTCAGGGCCTTCAATGAGGTGTCCACTACGGCACCAGCTCCGAGACCCTCAAGCACGTTCTTGAGCTTGCCCTCGATCACGCTGTCGTCCTCGTCGGAAGCTAGGTATTCAGTTACTGGATTCTGGAGAGCGGGGACCTTCTGGATGAGATCGGAGAGCCGCTCCTCGTGGGCGTCGAAGGCCAGGAAGTCCGTGGACGCTCCCGCCACCAGACTGCGAGCGGTGCCCGCCAGCTTACCGGCTTTCGATAGGGCTCCCACTCTACCGAGAGCTCCGAAGATCGGAACGAACCCCGTAGCGAACTGAGTGAGACCTTCGACCACACTACCAGCTACCGTCTCGGATTCACCGAAAGGGTTCTCGAAGTCGGCCAGGAGTTCATCTCCAGTCGCCCAGTCGGCTAGCTCCCAGACCCCTCCGATGGCCCCAGCGGCTCCACGGAAAGGGGCCATAGCCACGTCCATCACCACGCCCCGCTTAGGTTGGGCGGTGGTGGGAGCTAGTCCGTTACTAAGCGTCCGATTCGGGCTTAGACTCTTGTTGCTTTCCAGCGTCGCTATCAGCGACTTGTTTTGTTCCAGTAGACTCATTAAAGTAGTTCTTCAGTTGATGGTAGATTGTATCCGTTTTTCTCTTACCTAGGAGTCCCATCTGTACTTCTAGGAATAGTGGGATGTCCTCCTCTCGGAATCCGAGCTCGAAGGCCAATGTCTTGAGGCGGGTATCGGTATCCTTGAGGTAGCCCTGCTTGAGCTCCGCGAGTTCCGCAGAATCCCGGAACACCACCGTCATCCGTGGGTCCACCGTGTTGGGAGAGAAGGGGCGACCGTCGGCCTCTCCCTTCAGGATCTCCTCGGAGGTGTAGCCCAGTCGGCCCCGGATCGCCCGGTAGACGGTAGCGAGTCCCACGTCGGTGGTGTACTCCTTCAGGAAGTCGGAGGTCTTGTTCTCGCCGCTGTACGCCTCTTCGGCCAGCTTCTCCAAGGACTTGATCTCTTCTCTAGGTCCCAACGGCAGTCCAAGGACTCGCGTCTGGGCGTGCAGGGACTCCGCTAGGGATCGGATAGGGATACCCTCGTGACGGCTTCCGGTGGACATGAAGGTAGTCTCCGCTACCGTCCGCTCCCGCTCCTTGCGGATGGTCTTGGCCTTCCTTTCGGTGACCACTCGCGTCTGGCTTTCGGCCAGCCTCTTGGTGACCTTCGCCCGGAACTCCTTGCCGTGCTTGGACAGGATCGAGTTCAATTGGCTCTTCCGCTCCTCGTCGGTGGGGAGCCCCCGAAGTTCCTCGCGGATATTGGAGAGCGTCTGCTCCTGGATTGTCGAGTAGATCTCGTCGCGTTCCTCAGGGGTACTCTCAGCCCACACTTGAGAGAGACGCTGGGCGAGCTCCGGTGCGATGTTCTCCGAGAGGGAGACGGACTGACCGTGTAGTACCTCAGCCAATACATCGGCTGGATCCTCGCGGGAGAACAGAGCAACTGTTTGTGTCCTCTCGTCCAGGAAGCTGGTGAGGTTCTTCTCGTTGTAGATGACGTCCCTCAAGGATTCCCTTTGAGCCAGACTCAAGTCGGACCCGAAGTCCACCAGATCGTCTTCAGCTTGCTCCACCTGGCCGGTTCGGGCCAAGTTGACGAGATGGCTGAAGGTCTCTGGGTCTCCACCGATCCGCTCTGTCTTGAAGCGTCGGTCGAAGGCTTCCTTCACGAACTGCTCCTGGTGGTACTCAAGGGGACCGTTGATGTCCGAGAGCGTATCCATGTACTCACGACGAGCCGACTCAAGGTCGGTCGCAGTGAGATCCTGAGTGGACACCCAGTGGTCGATGGACTCCTGGGCCTTAGCGTTCCACTGAGCTCGCCGCTGCTGGATGCGTACAGGCTCCTCCAGTTCGAACTGATCGATCTGTGCGTATAGGTCCGCAGTGGAATCCGAGAAAGCCTTAGTGGAACCTAGAGCCCCCTTACCGCTTAGGTCGGTGTCGGAGACAGCGTCCAACACGTTGCGGACTTCTTCGAAGTTTTCAGGATCTCGGAGCATGCCGATAGCGAAGGTGCGTACGTCGGTCAGGAACTCCTCGGTGGCTTCACCGTTGAGCATCTCCGCTTCGTAGTTGTCCGCTACATACGCCTTGATGTCCCCTTGGAGTTCACCTGAAGCGAGAGCGTTGAGCATGTCGTGAGTGGCTTCTCCACGTGTACGGCGGGCCTCTCTCTCGGTGTTCACGATAGAACGCTCGGAGGCTGTCCTCTCGAACTCGAACTTGTATTTGTCGAGAGCGGAGCGGAAGCTGCTCTGGAACCAGTGGTCGTCGGCAGTGCGATCCGAGAACTCCTCTTCAAGCTCAGAGTAGATCTGCTCCGCCGGTACAGGGGAGTTGAAGCGGGAGGCTTCGTCGAGACGCTGATGGAGTCGGACGTTGAAGTCGGCGGCTACGGAAAGCCCCAAGCGAGACTTCAGGTTTCTCTGAAGGGCAGGGAGCTGTCCCTTCTTGATAGCTCCCTGCTTGAGCAGCTCCTTCGCCTTCGAGTCGATGCCAGCCAGGTTGGCTTCCGCTTCGTCGAGCTCAGCGTACACCTCTGCAGCCTTGGTCGCCATCAGCTCCTCGTTCTCAGCGATTCGCATCTCAGAGAAGTTCCGGAGAGCCGGATTGATTCCCGCTAAGGCATCGGCGAGTCCTCCTAACGAACTCCGCCCTGGGCGGGGGCCGTAGGCTCGGTTCTGGTAGATTTCCTTGGACTGGATCCCGATGCCTCCTGCGGCGTTTGCGAGCCGGTTCTGTACTTGTTCTCTCATCGTTACGATTGCTTGGATTTACGGATGGAGGCTCCCGAGACGTAAGCGTTGGCGGAAGCTGTGCCGATCCGGATGGCTCCCTCTAGGGCTCCGATCTTGTTCTCTTTCTGGATGAGACCGAAGCTCGTGATCTCCTGTCCCATCTGGGCTCCGCGTTTCTGGCGGGAGAGACCAGCCTGCTGGAGCTCATTGGTCCGCTTCAAGGCCTCGATGTATCGGGACTCCTGGAGCTTGAAGTCAGTCAACTGTTCGTTGACGGAGGTACCCATGACTCCCCGTTCCGATTGAGCCGCCTTCAGTTTCGCCTGGTCCTCCGCAGCCACCTGTCTCGCTCGCAGTTGTTCGCGGGCGGATGATTCCTGGGCCTCAGCCTGTTGAGCACTCAAGGCTCCCTGGTTGAGGTCATGCTGCTTCTCGGACATATCGTTGGCGATCTTGTTCGAGGCCTCTTGGAAGTCCGCCTGCTCATTGCTGGCGTAGATGCTCGTCGCCGTACTGATTGCGGCAGAGGCGATCAGGGCGATGGTTGTCGGTTCACACATTTATAGTAGAATTGGAGAAACTTCTCTCCCTTTACATAGATTGGTTTGTCGTTGAATGTGACTCCCAGCCAGCGGAGCCAGCGGACATGGAGCGTGTTTCGAGCCATGACTACATTGCTAACCCACTGGAAGTCCTCCGACAGGAAAGACAGCCACCGGCGGGATTGACGGATGAAGGGGACAGACGCCCCGTCAAGGTGACGCGAGCCTAGCATCCACACGGAGCCCACGTAAGGAAGGGCGGGGTGTGTATCCACTCCGAACATACAGAGAGGAACTTCCTTGTGGAGGTCCCAGGCCGTCAGGCAATAGAAGGAGTCCAATCCTCTCTCTAAGGCCTCTCTCGGGTTATGGTCGAAGCAGGCAATCTCCTCTCGGTCATGCCACCTCATGATGGGAGCCAGCTTCGCCGCGTCCCCCCTTTCGGAGGGGAGCACAGCATACCTAGCGGCGTCGGCGGCGGTCTTTAAGTTTGTAGTCGTATTCAATCGAGATGTAGTTTGCAGGGTAGGGCGAGTCGTTCTTTAAGGTGATGCTGACTTCGGATGCGGAGCTGAATATGGGGAAGGTGAATATCGAGTCGGTGGCTACAGCTTTCGTACCGGAATCCGAGGAACTCCGGAAGGTATATTCGTCCACCTGCCCTCCTTCTAGTTCGACGCTCACGTCGAAACTGGAGGAATCGTTCGCAACGAGGCGGCCCCACATTAGCTGCAGTCTATCCCCGTGTATTACCCTGTTCTCCTCCCGTACGGTTGGGCGACTGAGGCGGTACCAGGAAGGGTAGGTGAAGCCTAACCTGACATCTGAATCCATGTGGTCACCCAGGAGGTAAACAAAACGGCCAACGGCGTGCGTCACCGCTACCGTCTCCCCTGATGGTCGCTGCCCCGCGTTGATGAGTAGATACGTTTCCCCGTCCTCTAGTAGAATAGGGGTGGCTGTATCCTCCAAAGTTAGGCCAGAAGCTCCGTTCAAGGAAGTACTGGTTCCGGAAATCACAACCATTAGGTTAGCATCTCTGGGAACGGAATACGGTAGTTCTATTCGCGTCATCCCGTCCCCCCCGTCATCCAGGAATAGACGGTTCACATTATCGGAATCCACCATCTGGTCGAGCAGCACCGAGAATCCTGGTCTGCCGTCACGCTCGTTGGGAACCAGGGACATCTTCTCCAAGTAGACTCCGTCCTCTCGGCTGATCGTCATGTAGAGCCAGGAGTCCACCACGAAGAAGTTCCGTACGGATCCTCCGTTGAACTCAAATTTTGACCACGCCTGCTGCAGCGTCTGTCCTTCGGACTCGAACCACTTGTAGACGTAGAGTCCGTCGTATCCGTTCGTCTGCACGATCAGAGCGTCTTCCGCTCCGCAGATCTCAGCCTTGATCACGTCCCCCAGGATGTACCTTGGGATGTGCTTGGTGATCTCCTCGGTCTCGTACATCGTACCGTAGTCGGACTTCATCATCTCGTAGAACGCAGAGTAGCTCTGGCGGGTGAACGGGAAGATGATCTTGTTGTTGGCTACGAGGGGACGTGCAGTGTCCTGGTACTCGGCGGAAGCTATGTGCTCCAGAGAGACAGACTCCGCAGTGAAGTCGTCGTCGCCGCTCAGGATGAACTGGTCGCGTGCCGAGAAGAGGATGATGTCGCGGTTCATCACGACACCGTAAGGGAACTCGGTAATGTTCTTGTGGTTACTCGTTACGTCGATTCGGTCGGACGCCAGGAACGACACCACGGAGGTACGGAAGAAGTTGTAGTAGTCCCCAGCTTCGGAGGATACGCAACCTTGGCCGCTCACCATGTGGAGCCGGTTTCGGGCGAACAGAATCTCGCTGATGCGTTGGCCCACGAATGACGGTAGAGCATTCGTGTCGTCGTCGCCGACAACTCTCTCTCCCCAACTGAGCTGCTTGAAGGTGAACTCTCCGTTCCCTTCGGACACCAAAGCGTGGGGCATCGTCGCAGGATCGATAATGTACTTGATCCCTGGCTTCATGGTTTCTTCCCACTTACCGCTGGCAAATCCGGAAGTCACGTCGGCGTCGGCCACGTACTTCACCCAGTAACCCTTCGAGTCCTCGCCTGCTTCCGGTTCGATCCTGATCGTGAACCCAGTCCAGCCGAAAGCTGGAAGCTTGGAGACGGCGGAAGCCGTATCCTTGAAAGCATACAGAGCATCAGATATGGAACACTCCACCTCGATCCGAAAGTCGGATCCGTCAGTCTTCTTGACGTGCATGATGCCGGAGTCCACATTGATGGTGTACACGGACGCCGCTCCGTTGGATTGAAATGCGGAGCGGAGCAGGGTGGCTACCTGATTCTGAGAGGTGGCGATGGGGTCTCCAGAAGCGGGGTCTCGGTCGGGGTTGTTGTCTATGTCAGAAACCGCCGCCGTGTAGTTGGGAACGTATGACGTAGGGGAGTCGTAAAGCTTCACCTTGTAGTCCGCTCCACGCTCGATACGCTTGACCATTACGAGAGCTTCTGGATCCCTAGAGGCGGATTCCGTGGGAAGGAGCTCCACTATCTTCTCGGTGTTCAGGATGAACGTGAAGTCCGCCACTGAGATTGCTCTGAGAGCCTTGGCCGGAGAGTCGCTTGCAAGGTAGTCGAGAGGGGCATCCAGGTTGATGGTAGATACGGCGGCCCCGTCCAGGCTGAAGATGTCCAAGGACGGAGTCTGTCCGCCCTTCACCACGAAGGTGTGAGCCTCGGAGCGGGCACGAATGATCTCACCTTGAAACTCGTTGGGCTTACCGTCGGTGTCGTCTTGCAGGACCCCAGGCTCGTACAGCTTGTCGATGTACCGAGTGGGAGGACGTTTCCCCTGTCCGTATGCAACAGTTGAATACTGATTGACCTGCTCGTCCCCCTGAGAGGGGAACCTTAGGTCGTCAGCCTGCTGCGATACCCCATTGACGAGATTGGGGATCGTTTCAGTGTTTAGCATTTATCGGTAGGCGATTCTTTGGGAGATCGGATCGTTGAAGAAGTTAGCGTCCGCACGGGAGAGCTCGGAGCGGGCTAGCGTGCTCTGGGCCTTGGCCACCTCGTCTCTCAGGGTCCCGTCAACGAGTTCGTCAGGCATGAAGCGTTCGAGGAACAAGAGGGCGGTACGCAACGCGAGGTAGTCCCTGAAGGTCACCGGTAGGTCATCCCAGTCCAGCTTGGTGATGACCGTAGCTGTGAGATCGCGAGTGAACACGAAAGTGCGGTTGGCGAGGTCGTAGAGGAACCCACCGCGAACCACTACGTCCGCCTCTCGGGCAGGCACGTCGAGTTCCAGTACGTTGTCGGCGACAGGAATCTTGTTGTCCATGTCGCGGGTAAGAGGGACGTTGTGTTCAGTGTTGAAGTGGAACCCTCTGGATTGCTCACGGCGAGAGTTCGCATCGAGCATCAATTCGATGATCTGATAGTCTCGCCCAGTAGATGCCACGTTAAGTGGAGCTTGTCCCACGGCGAGGAGGGACTCGTTGATTGCTTCTAGTTTGGTGGGCATGATATAAGAAAAAGAAAAGAGCCCCCATGGAGTAGGACCATGAGGGCTCATTGGGGTCAGGACGCAGGCTCGGCGATTTCGATAGCAGCTTCCGGACGGAGGATTCCGGTACCGGAGGCGTACTTCGCAACGAGGATCCAAGACTGGTACTCGACCTTCCACTCCACCTCGAACTTGATGTTCTGGAGGAAGAGAGTGCCGATGGCAGAAGGATGCATGACCAAACATGCAGTCTTGCTGAAGTCACCGGAGTACGTGTTTCGCTGACCGGTGACGGCTGCGATGTTAGTACGAGGGAGATGGTTAGTCTTGATGATCTTGATGCCCGCGATTTCGAGCACAGTACCATCGGCGTACGAACCTCGACCACCCCAATCGGTGTTAAGGTTCTTCGTGTCACGCACGAGGTTGTAGTACTGGGCGGGGCGGACGAAGGCGAAGCGTTGGTCTTCGGGTACGTCCTTGGCGTCGAACTCCTCAGCGGCAGTGAAGAGCTGAGATGCGAGTACGGAGCCATCGGTGAGAACATTGGCAGTGTCGTTGATGACAGTACCGTTGTGTCCACCAGTTACGACCGCATTGGAGCGAGCAGCGAGGACACCCACTTGAAGCGAGTTACGGTCCTGCTGGTAGGCAAGCTGGTTGCCGAGCTCATCCATGATCGGAGCACGGAGGTCGTAGTGCGAGTGCAAGCGATCGATCTCAGCGAGGTTGGTGCTGGCGATCAAAGGCTTGTCGATGTTGATCACCTGTTCACTTACAGGGATCTGGGACTGAAGACCGTTGGCCGAATCAAGGATGTTCTGGCCTGCAGTGTAGTACGCAGTACCACCAGTACCCATGACAGGGAAGGAGTCAGACTTACCATACGGGATCGTACGGATCATCTGCTTGTCCTTGGTGACAGTCTTAGTTTCGAAGCGGGTCATGATTTCGCTGCGACCGAGCTTCTTGAAGAGAGCGAGTTCATCGCCCGTGAGGTTGTTCTGGCCGTGAAGGGACAGATCAGTGCTTGCTGGCATTTATAGGTATCTCCTAATTGTCTATTAAGAGAGGCGTTTACCTAGTGCGTTCTTACACGGTTATTCTCGGGTATCCGACGCATCGGGCCGAGTGTGACATTCGAGGCTGTTGGTGTATCCTCTTTGGAACTACATAACGTATTCGCATGTAGCTTTTCATCCCAGGGTGGGACTGAAAGTGGTGTAGCGTGTGGGGCTCGAACCCACGACTTTCTGAGTGGAAGTCAGACTATCTACCAACTGATATAACGCTACGAAAGTGGTCAGGCGGTGCCTCGATTAGGAGACACCATCAGGCGATCCGGTTGCTATCCGGCCACTACTCTGACTTTGCCCGTTGGTGGTGGCAGTAGGATTCGAACCTACGAAGGGTTTCCCCAGCAGATTTACAGTCTGCCTTCTTTGTCCACTTGAAGTATACCGCCAAGAAATAGGCGGGGATTTTAGGGCTTACCCAAGGTCCCCCGAGACCTATATTAGAGTGATTTGATAAGGGTGACTGTGGCCACGCCTACGGAGGCGAGACTCAGCGATAGTCCTACCATCCACTTGATTGTAGTGACCAGACCGGATACGCTGTTTTCGAGCGACTTAAGGCTGGCCTCTTGGCTTGCCATCCGAGTCTTCAGTCCAGGCTGTCCATTACCATCGACCGAGTGTTCCAGTCGGGTGAGCCTACGGTGGACTTCAGGATCTATCATTTTGGAGCTGTCTCCAGTTTCTTCTGGTAGTACTTACCGCCGTAGGCCCCGCCAATGAACATTCCGATGACCGGAATCAGATCGTACATGGATCGGGCCATGTGTAGCCCCGCGATTGCTAGGTAACCAGAGATTACAAGGGAAGCCATGGAGAGCTTCCGCATGGTGTTTTGAGTCATCATTCGTTCGGTATGAACTCCCAGTTGAGGTTGCTAGGCGTTTCTGGAGAGGTTTCCGGAGTCGTGGATGGGTCTTCTTGAGTGTCCACTATGAGTGTATTGGAGAAGCCACTACGTCCTGCTTCGTTGAAGGCTAGAACCTTGTAAGCGAACACACCATGTTGGGGAACGGGATCGGAGAATGACGCCTCGTCGGTACCAGTAGTGCCAATCAACTCGAAGTCCCCGTCTCCGTTCCACCCTCTCCAGATTTCGAACCCATCCTCATTGTCTGAGTTGTCCTGCCAGACCAATCGGATGAAGCCTACGGGATCCGCCCCCAACAAGACTGAGGTGGCGGGAAGTTCGTTAAAGTTAACGTAAAACTCTATTGTTCCTTCTCCGAGGGGCATCCACGCATCATGTCCTACATCATGCCAGTTCTTCGCGGCATCCCATTGCCCATCAATAAGAATACTATTAACACCGGAATGAGCTTTGGCGGTAGAGACCAACGAAGCTCTATCAGGGTAGTAATCCCAATGCAGAGGTACGCCGTTCGCAGCACTTTTGGTGTAATCCGCTTCGATGTCCCAAGACATGGTCAGTTGGTCGGGACGCTCACCGGTAGCAAACCTTCCCGCGTCATGCAAAGTTCCTACCTCTGTAGCGGTCAAGACCTTATCGTAGACGGCGAAATGGGACATCATTCCCTTGAATTCTCCGTAACTTACGAGATCGTTCCGGTTGAACAGATGAAAGACGTTTCCATTTCCGGCAGGGGCTCCTGGGCCACTTGAAGCCTGGGCCTTGTCGGCATAGATCCTACCCTCAGAAGTAAGCACGATGTGTCTCCAGCCGTAGCGGGCCTGCCCGTTTGACAATCCAGCGTCCCCTCCATCGCTGGACGTGGATGCCAGGGACCCTGAGAAAGCTCCTATACCGATAGCCTTGGCATTCCCCTTCAGGGAAACGATGGATCCGCTTGTGTCTGGTTCCATGTAGAGCCAGAATGACAGACTCCAAGTGGCAGTTGCAGTGAGGGCATTACGCAGAGCGTCGGGCATCAAGATAAAGGAATCCTCTGAAACCATCCTCATGGATTTATCATTGGCATCTTTGGTCGCTCCAGGGAACTGTTCGAAAGTACCTGTAGGCGAAGCAGCGCCGAAAGTCCCTATCTCGTCCGCAACACTTCCGGCACCCGATGGGGAGTTCTCTTGCAACTTGTAGTAGGCGATAGGACCGAGAGCGTTAACAGCGTCTGCGTAAGGCGTAGCGGTCGCTCCTGCCGTAGGGATGAAGCTGGAGCTGGAAGCGATGTTGGAATCGTTTCCGGCCTCGTCAGTCTGAAGGAAGTGTACGTAGTAGGATTCGCCTTCAACCAGACCAGTGATGCTCACGGCTTGTAGTCCGGAAGCGGGTACAGATTGGGAGGTAGAGAACACGGCCCCTGATCCCGCCTTCATTGCCGAGATACTGGGAGGAGTAACCGACTGTGAGATGAAGGCGTAGAGGATACCGCCCACTTCGTTGGTCACAACCGTTCCGCTCGCGGAGGTAGCACCTGAGGAGTCGCCCGAGGGGCTGCTCAAGGTAGGAGCGGTAGTGTCTCCCACGGGATCACTTGGAGGAATGTAACCGTCAGGACGGAGAAACCACACTGGGACTCCTTCAGCGGCCAACTCCGAGTAACTCATTGAGCCACTCAGAATCAACACAACGTCGTCGGATCCCGTGTCGCCGTCGCGTTCGATAGACACGCCTCCGTCCGTTACGAAGGTCAGTAGGTTGGGCTGGGTGACGGTGACAGCTGAGTCACCTTGAGGGGTCACTGTGATATACCCCGCTTTCATACTGCGGACTTCCAGGCTGTACTTGCCGCTGGGTAGTGTACTGAGGCTGTATGTCCCGTTCCCCCTAAGAACGAAGACCTTTAAAACTCGTTGTGGCATTAAGATGTAGTTATATTGTTTGCTGATACGGTGTTCGCCCCCGTCACTGTGACTCCCGTCAGGCAGTTCCGCACGATGTTTCCCAATATCACGTTGAAGTCCGAAGTGCCTCGCTCCCGTATTCCTGGTCCTGCCCCCGCGAAAGCGTCATCCACCACGTTTGACATGACGGAAACGTAGGAGCAGTTAGATAGTAGTATCCCCGCAGCAGAGGAACCATCTTGGTCGGCATCTTCCACGGTGTTCCCTATTACCGACCCGTTCTGGCAGGTTAATGCAATCCCACGTGCCCCGCAGTGTCTCGCGGTGTTGGAGGATATGGTTATATTCCGTGCCTTATCAAGATCGACTAATGGTGAAACGATAATACCATCAGCTACAGTGTTCTCGACAACATTTGATGTAATAGTCACCCCCTCTATTTCCGAGGCGACCACTTCTATCCCTCGGAAGGGTCCGTTTACCTTATCCAGTCCGGATACACAATTTCCTGAAATTGTAATGTTCCTATGGACGGAGGGATAAGACGAGCGTTCAGATACGGACAGTCCAGGACTAACACCGTCCCACACTACAATTTGATTGTTTGACACTGTACAGGAAAAGAACTCTTCATCCGTGGGGTGGTCTAACGCTATGCGGTTCGTGACGGTTAAGGATCCCCCGAACAGTTGGTTACTTGTCACCACGGAACGATTCCCTCTAACCTTGAGACGCGTCAGGGCTCCGTATCCAATGTTACCTTCTACGACCGCCCCGTCCCCGCTGGAGATGTAAACCACATGGTCCGCACAGTTAAACCCAATGTTGTGACCGATATAGCATTTGTCGGTAGACAGGGAGAATAGGACTCCTTGGGCGTATTGCTCGATGTAGTTGTGAGCAATATGACACCTGGCGCCGTCCTCTATGCGAATAAATTCATAGTCAGCGGGGGAGGGCGAATCTATCTCAGTGTAACCCTTGCCTTGGTTATGTACGGCAGTCAGACGGAGGGCTGTCCCTATCAGAAGGATTCCCTTGGGTTGATAATCCAAGCGGCAATGCTGGACAGTACAGTCAGTAGCTACTATCTTAATAGCAGCTGATAAATCCCCGAACGTCGCCTCGTAACTCGGCTCATCCATAGGAGGATTTTCTAGGATGTTGTACGACGTGAACTTCAGGTGTTCGACTACGGAGCCTTCTCCCGCGAGGACTATACCGCCAGCCTCTACCCCAATGGCTTCCCAGTCCAGAACCAGCTTCCCTCCTCCAGAGATGTGAACAGGTGCGGAGAAGGTGACGCTCTCACGAATTCGGAGAGTCATGTGGGAGGGAACGACAAGGTGGGAGACATTAGCCGCAGCTGCGGCCTGTAACGCCAAGGTGTCGTCGGTTTCCCCATCTCCTGCAGCCCCGAAGAACTCAATCGAAACAGGATCACGAAAGTACTGAAAGGCATCTCTTAGAGATAACGTCTTGCTTCGCTTCTTCCCTGTCTCCGAGACATCGATGACGTACAGGAGGTCATTCTCAGATGCCTTGTCAGAGGTCAAAGCGGGTAGCGAACTCGCGGCTACTCCTTGTAAAGTTTCCATGTAGTTAGAAATCAGATACAGCGATACGCTGCTCTACGTCCTTTCGGTACGCTGGGTCGGACTTGTACTTCGCGTTTCCGATAGCCTTGGCCATTTCGGCTTCGGAGCGGAAAGGCTGAATGCCCTTGGAAGGTTGGGTGCGTCCTGTGATCAGTTTGGGTTCCGGAGCGTTCGCCTTGTCGAACTCGGCCTTGATGCGTGCCATGGAGAGCTTGATGGCAGCGTTGTTGCCGGTAGCTACAATCGCGTCGTGCTCCTCGACGATGTTCTTGTGGAGCTCCTTGCCCGCCCACTCGGCGATCTTCTTCCAGCTCTCGCCGCCACCCACGGATTCGAAGATGGGGTTCTCCTGAGTCTGGTACTTGATGAAGCCATCGACGGTGGCCTTGTCGAAGCCCATCTTTCCGAGCTTGCCGTAGGACTCCTCGGAGAGCTCACCCTTCTCGGCGAACTCGGAGTAGAAGGCTTCCATGGTGTTGGGAGTTTCCTCGCCTTCACCTTCCCCTTCAGTTTCCTCTGGGCTGTCTCCTTCGGGCTCGTCCTCGGATCCCTCTTGGGACTCCTGGGTGTTCCCCTTGAGCTTTTCCGTCAGCTCGGTGATCTTGCGTTGGGCCTCGTCGTATCCCATCGCGAGCTGCTCCGGATCCTTGAACTTTTCTGGGAGCCACTCTGGGCGTTCTTGGGATTCGGGCTGGGTGGATTGTTCGGAACCGCTCTGGGATTCCGCTGGGTTTGCTTCTGACATGTGTTTCTAAAGTGTTACTGTTGTAGTTGATTCTGCACTACGTTACCTGCTTGCTTGATCATCTCCGGGGCGGTGGACTGAGCCATCGCCGCCTGCTGAGCCTTAGCTTCCTCGGCGTCAACGTCTGCCTGGGACTTTATGAGGCCTTCCTGGTCTACCCCTGTTGCCGTCGATAGGCGGGTCAGGTAGTCGCCCACGTTGAGCCTCTTGTACACCAGGTCCGGTCCCAGCATGGATGTAGCCTCCTGCATGAAGATGCGGAGGTTCTGCAGATCGTTGCCACGACCAATCGCGTCGATGCCGGTTACTATCTGGGTCTTGACGATGTCCTTGGGCAGCTTCGGGAGCCTGTCGTCCTTGGACATCCGTTCCATCAAAGTGGCTACCAAAGGTCGGCTGAAGTCGGACGACAGGATGCTGTGGATGCCTCCTATTCCGTTCTCCAGCTCCTGGGCCATGTAGCGGATCTCTTCCGCCGTGACTCGTTCGCCGTTCCGTTGAATGGATGTATTCAATAGGAAACTACGTTCCAAGTCCTCTTGGATCTGGGCCGCCGTGGTCTGAGCTACGGCCATGTCCGCCTGCTTGGAGAGCTGGAGGGGCTTCACGTCCTCTTCGGTACCCTCGGCAAACCCTCCGTTGGGGGTACGGGTGAGTACCCTCGGATCGGCACCGGAGCCCGGACGCACCAGAAAGATTACCTTAGCCGCCGCTGCGGAAGCCATGGCGATAGCCTCTCGGAGGCCTTCGAGCGTATTCAAATCTCCGATATACTCGGAGACGAAGCCCTCGCCCCAATCCTCGCCGTCGATCTTGTTGAAGCGGACGGGGATGTATGGGCACTTGTCCTTGGGGTAGGAACCCTTCGATTCCTCTATCACCTGACCGTTGAGCTCCTGGTGAACCCCCCACTTGGAGTCCTCTCTGGATACCACCGTGTACAGGTACAAAAGCTTGTCGCTCTTGTCGCACTCGGGGCACCCTTCGTTGTGCTCAAGGCTGATGCCCTTGGGAGCTTCGTCCTTGGAGATGGCTTCCCGGATCACGATCTTGCGAGGCTTGCCGTCAGGGTCCCGACGGATCACGTACGAGTCCATCTTGTAGACTCGGACGGTGGCGTCCTTGCCCCTCGGAACGAAGAACAGCACGTTGCCACACACTATCAGCTGGCGAAGAGCCTCGTACATGTGCACGCGGACTCCGGAAGCTTCCACTTCAGTGACCACGGCACGCTCGACCAGGGACAACGCCCGGTTGATTTCCGTCTCCAGCTCCTCGACTCCTTCTCCCGCCTCGCTCTTAGCTTTCTCCAGTTCGAACTTGTCGATGGCGAGCTTGAAGAACGGAGTGTTCGGGGGCAGCAGGGAAGTCAGGAGCTTGGAGGCCAGATTGTTGACGCCTCGGGCTCCGACGCTCTGGTAGAGCTTGGTGAAGTCACTGTTGGATCCCTTACCCTGCTCGGGCATCACGAAGGGGACGGTCAGCTTGGAAGCCTCCCGGGCACGCCGAAGCGGTCCCTCGCGGTCAGTCGTCATGTGGTCGTACCACGTCGCTGCCGCATACTGATTTTCGATCATCTATTACTTGAACCTTCTACGCACCGAGCCGAAGAAGAGCCCCGCTATCGCGAAGGTGAGGTGCTTGTCTAAATCTGT
The DNA here is from genome assembly GCA_030264935.1 of Desmognathus ochrophaeus. NCBI lineage: Eukaryota > Metazoa > Chordata > Amphibia > Caudata > Plethodontidae > Desmognathus > Desmognathus ochrophaeus. Next base: position 8,466 of record JASBQH010441656.1, on the reverse strand, counting down.
GATGACCATGCCTTCCAGCTCCTGGAACTTCATCTTCTCAGCCGAGCCGAAGAAGAGAAACTTCGAGACCTCCTCGGGGTACGCCATGTAGACGGGAACCTCCGGGAAGAGGAAGGGTGCGACCTTGGGCCACACGATGACGGCCACGAAGGCCATCAGAGCCAGTAGGCATGATGTCTTGCTGAAGAGGCTGCTGGGGATCTTACCGCGAGACGCAGCGAATCCTCTCTGCTCCAACTCTCCAGTCTCTTGGTTGTAGCGGTGCTTGTCGGCGAGCAGGGACTGCTTGTTCGTGAAGTGTTCCTGAACCGCTCTCAAGGAGAACGTGGACAGAAAAGTTAATAACTCTAAAGGCATTAGGGGGCACTGTAAGTTACACCGTCACGGGCTCGGTAAATGGCAGACCGGGATACACCGAACTCTCGGGCGAGTCGGATGAAAACTCCGTGTCCCTTTGCAGATCGTATGCGATCTACTTGCTCCATTGTAAGTTTGGACAGACCATTCCGGACGCCCCTTGGGTGAAGCCCTAGGGACACAGCATGCTTCTGGTTCTGCTCCGATGTACACCACTCCAGGTTGGACATGTGGTTGTTGCTCTTAACCCCGTCGATATGGTTCACTTCAGGGAGGTTGTCGGGGTTGGGTATCCAGCGTGCCGCTACGAGTCTGTGCAGAAGCTGCGTCCGCATCTTGGTCCCGTCGAATAGCGAAACTAAGGTATATCCACCAGGATGTAGGGCTGTGCTGAGAAACTTATGACGTCTTTTGGACCAGACTCTCCCGTCTTCGAGAACCGAGTATCTGGATTGGAGGATGGGGCACATCATGATCCTATCGAGAGACCGACTCCGTCGGTGACGACGTTGAGCGGCGACTGGGTGTCCCTCTTCTTTGTAAGGGCTTTCTTGTTGGCCTTCTCCCGCTTCCGGATCTTGAGCGGGTCCAACAGGTCGTCCGCCGTCTTGGTGGGGGAGGGCAGGGGGTCGGAGATGTTTGGCTTAACGGGGTCTGGAGTCTTGCACATAATTCTTAGTGTTTGCGGATCATTACGTCGTGGTAGCTTCCGTCGTGGCCCTCGCTGAGCTTGCGGAGGCTCCGCAGCTTGCTCATGACGCGGTACTCCCCTTGGCGTCGGTACATCTCAGGAACTTCGTCCTTGGAACCGGGGGCGGGGACCAGGCCCTGGAAGATCGTCTCCAGGTAGGCCATGAGGTCGTCGGGGACCTCTGGCAGGGTAGGGGTTTCAGGCATGGCGGTCAGGTCGTCGAAAGGTTTACTGTCATATACGGGGACAAAAATGCTTGACTTTCCTTGTAAAACACTAACTGCCACGACAACAAGCACTTGTGAAAGTGTCCCCGTATATGATAGTAAAACCTGCCAAATACCATGACTACCCCCTATCTGGGGGATTTAGGGGGCACTTAAAGTGACCCTTAAAGTTGCCTTAAAGTGGACTCAGAGTGAGACTCAAAGCGGCTCTCCGAGCCGGAACACAAATGACTTCCTCAGTTGAGGAAGATGATTAACTCTGAGAGTCACTCTAGGTTACCTTAAAGGGTAGCCTAAGGTTCACCACTGGACCCAGCCGATAGGGTAGGGTAAAGGGTAACCTAGAGGGTCACCAATGAACCACTGAACTCAGCCGATCCATTGGTGTAAATCTAGGTCCACCTTTAGTGGTCACTCGGGGAGATCCTCCTCACCAGCTCACCTCCAGAAGGGGAGTTCCTAGGGTACCTCTCAGAGGCCCTCAGAGCCCCTACAAGCCACTTTAGGTTTCCCTGTCGGATTGCCTGGAGTTGACTCTAAGTCGCCGGGATCCAGCGGTAAGGGCCACCAGGAGTTGTCCTTTGGGTGAGACTTTGAGGCCGGAGAAAATTGGGCGAAATTCCATGCACCTCCCTACGGTAATGCACTCGCGGCATTCCCCCCGTGGGGGGTCCCTCGCGTACGCACGCCATAGTGCAATCGCAGGCACGCCCGCCAGCTACCCTCTATGACGCTGGATTTGCCAATTATCTACCCAAACCCTGACAAATCCGCCGCTCTCCCTCGGGAAAGCACGGTTGCTAGAACCGCTACCCGACTACAGGCGAGGATTGTTCACGCCTTATTGAGACTCGTTCGCAATACTCTAGGCAGCCTCTTAATGAGACAGTAGTCTCAATAAGGATTCATCAGCTCGCTTTGAGGTATTTCGTAGTTGGAAGACGAATACGCTAGAGAGTCACCTAAAGTCCCACCTTAGGACAACTCAAAGCCCCACTCAAAGCCCCACTCAAAGTCTCACCTTAGGTCCCCTCAAGGCCACCTTGTATCCATTGCCTAATGACAGCCTAATGACAGCCTAAAGTCTCACTCCAAGCTCGCCCAAAGCCTCGGCTTGTCCCTCTCAAAGCTCCGGTTTCATTCCTTAAGTTCTCGAAAAGTGACGCTGTAAGTGTCACGAAAAGAACGACTTAAGGTTTTTGATTAAAGTAATTAAAGAAATGTCTTGAGTTGGATACGATGAGTCGTCTTTATGGGGATATCGAAACGGAAGCGGGGCCAAACGCAGCCGATTCAGACAATCAACACTAAAACAAAAAGAGACCTATGAGCGATACTCACCGCATCTACGTTGCTTGCTTGGCAAGCTACAATTCAGGAACACTGCACGGCAAGTGGTTTGACCTAGAGGACTACTCCGACGCTGAAGAGCTTCGGGAAGCAGTCTTTGAGCAAGTCCTTAAGACTTCGCCTTGTCCCAACGTCACTAGCGAAGACGAAGACGGGAGCACATTCCGGCACGCCGAAGAATGGGCAATCCATGACTTCGAAGGCTTTGGAGGGTATCGAGTGAGCGAATACGAAAGCTTTGATACCTTGTACGAATTGGTTGAGCTCTTTGCCTCTCTGGATTACGCCCCCGCTGATGTGGTGGTGGAGTTCATGGAGGACTTGGGATACAAGCCGGAAGACACTGAGAGGGCCTTTCAAGACGCCTATTGCGGCACGGCTGACGACTGGGGAGACTACGCACGTGAGTACGCCGATAGTTGCGGCTTCTTCGATAACGCTTCGGAAGCCCTCAGGATGTACTTCGACTTTGATGCCTTTGGTCGGGATCTCTCAATGGAGATGCACGGGATCGAGCACGGCGGGCAGCTCTGGATTTTCAACAACTGCTAGAGCAAGGCGAAACGGACCTTTGTGTCCGTCTAGGGTGGATTGAATTGCCCTACTGAAGAGCCAGCTAGCTCAGCGACAAGTAAAACCAAATTAGACCATGCGTAACACTGAAACTGTATTCAATGAAATCCTACAATCTGAGGTGTTCAGGTTGGACGGTCCCACAATCGATATCTGCGAGTCGCTGTCAGAACTCGCACGGGCCATCAATGCCGAGGAAGAAACCGATTGGGACCTTGGGGAGTGTTTGGAGTGCTCTTTGGATTCCCTCGTTATCGGGGCCTATTGGGCTCTTTCCGAGTGGATCGCCGATGGGTGCTTTGGAGGCAGCCCCGCGAACGAGCCCTACTTCCTTCTAGGGACGATCTTCACGCCGGGGATGGCGGAAGGTCCGGAGCCGGAATCGGGGGAGGAGATAGCTTACGATTTGATCAACGAACACCTAGGAAGGGTTTTGAGCAATGTTTAGTTTGGTGGAAACAACTACCCCGAAAGGCACCCGTTATTTCATCGACGGAAGACGGGTGGGTAAAGGGGATTTCGAAACTCGAAAGGCGGGAGCTCTAGCTTTGGAAAGCTTCTGGACGACGTGCCGGGGACCGGTGGTGAGGCAGGGGTGCGTAGCTCGATTCTAGCAAAGCCGAAATGTCCGCCTAGGGCATCACTTGGGGTGACTCCTCAAGTCTGACGATGGCAGTCAGCTAGTGTAATTGAAAAACAAATACGACCATGGCCATTCAAAACGTGCACACCGTAACAATGAAAAGCCTTAAGCAAGGCGAGTTCTTCAAGCGAGTAATCGGCGGAAGGATCACTAAGGAAACCTACACAAGGGGACCTTTCAACCGCTCCGCTAAGAGATTCGAGGCGTACCCTGAAAGCGACGCGAGCGTGACGCTCTTCCTATTGGGAGCTGCCCTAGTGGTAACTGAATTCGAGTACTAGAGCCTAAGCGAAGTCGAAACGCTCACCTTAGAGCGTCACTTGGGGTGACTCCCCGAGTCTGACGAAGACAGTCAGCTTAGAAGCAACAACATGTAACCAAAAGACCAATACAAAAATGGTAGCACTAAACACCATCACTAGACCATCACTTGTCGCCTCCCTCGACGAGATCCGCCATCGCTCTTGCTCTTGGGGAGCTAACGGCCTCGAAAGCGTCACGCTGGAAGGCGTCAAGGACGGGGAGGTAGTCCTGTCCGCCCGCATGGGACCGGAAGCCCGCGATAGGATCGCCGAGGGCTTCGACCGGGTGACGCCTGAAGTGTACACTGAGTTTGCCTGCCGGGCGATGGACGTGTACTGCGATCTCGCTTGCGAGCAGGTCGAAGAGATCGGAGAGGAGGTGACAGCGTGAAGTCTCAGGCGGACTTAGAGAAGAGCCATGCTCGTCTGCTGGCTGCATGCTCTGAAGCTCTGGGATCTATTGAGGGTATCCTCAAGGTGAACCCGCGAATGGCGTATGGTGTCTATGGCTCCACCACCTTGGGGAATCACAGGGTGGAACTCAAGGGGGCCATCAAGGAAGCTCGGGGGCTCAAGTCATGAAGCTGCTCCTAAAGCTCTGCCTCAAGATCTCCCGCTTTGAGATCGGAATGCTTGCCGCTTGGCACGGCGAGAGCGATCCCCGGGTGGTCAAGATGGAACGCATCCACAGGGGCATGCAGATCGCCCTTGAGAGACTTGAAGGGCGTAGGACTCAGTCGCCTTCTGAGTCTCTTCTCCACGCAACGGCACGGCCCTGCAGTACCCACCAGTAGTTATCGGAAAGGCCCCTCTTCTTACTGATCTCGATTCCAGAGATCCCATCGGCCCCTCTAGTGTATGCCGCGATTTTCAAGTCGTGAATCAGGTCTTCTCTAGTAGGGGCAGCATTTCGCCAATCCCTGTGTCCTCTTCCGGCTTCCACTGGACCAAGCTCAACGGCCCCTTCTGGGGTTGTCGTCGTGACTTCTATCGTCCGTGCAGCCTCTCGGGACGCATGGGCGTCGGCACCAGTCGGAAGGCTACGCCCTTCGGTGACGTTCGCCACTCTCGTTGACGAGCAGCCCGAGAGGACGTATCCCAGAATTAGGAGGGCGAGAGCCTTTCGCCTTGTCAGTTTCGGAAGAGGGCCAATTCTAAGCATCAGGGAAAAGAACTAAGTGAACACCAAAAGATCAACCCAAATGGAACCCAAGCATAAGCCAACAAAGACCGGCTGTCCCGAAGACGACCGGCGGCACTCTTGGATAGGAATTCTCACAGCGTTCTTGCTGTTCGCGATCCTAGTCTCTTTGATGTCGAAATGACAAACATGACAAATTTGACGATTTGCCTTTTGCACCGTTGCCGATGAGAGAAACTAAGAACAAGCCCAAGGCCAACAAGGGGGGGCGACCGAAAGGCCCGCCGACTTTTCTCGTCCACGCCCATTTGCCTGAAGAATTGGAAGGCTTTGATATTCAGGAACTAATACGGTTTTTGACCTATCGATACGAAACGCCCTCCAAGGGTTACACCCTGGCCCGTGCCCTCGTCGCGGCCTACAAGTTGGAGCAAGGCGAGTAGTTGATGCGCACTGCACCATTATTCGTTGCAGAAAGTTCTAAAAGGGGATTGACCTGACATTTGCCGCCGTTCTTTCTGATGCCTGTCAAATCAACCCAACCCTCCTCAGTAGTCGAGAGGTCTCCGAAGCCGAAGATGTGGGTTCGATTCCCGCCGGGAGTACCAGTTTGCTGTGTAAGTGACTGACTGTTAATTGATTGAGGTTCGTTTGTATTTCTTTAATACGGATCCCATAAAAAGAGGCCTTACGTAGTTCCGCTTCTTGCAGTTTTGAGGAGAGGTAGGAAAGGGGATCCGAGTTCGAGCTTCGGAGCCGCTCTCCGAGTCGTGCTAGAAAGCTACAAAGTGGGAATTTCCCTCTGATAGATTGCCGTATTTCGAACGATCAGGTTCCGATAGGATTGGTCTATGGATTCTTCGGAAACCGAGCGTATGTCCACCAAGGAGGTCATGGATCTCGTGGGCCACACCTATCGCCAGAATTTCTGGCGGGCTTTCCCCAAGCTCGGCATCCCTCACGTGAGGATCAATTCGCGTCGGGTACTTTTCTACCGCAAGACTGTGGAAGGCTGGCTGGAGGATCGGATGAGAAATTGCTCTCGTAGCCTTTGAATGCTCTCTCTCGCAGCCTTGTCCATTTTCAAAGGGGTACGTTTCTACGCTTCGAGATGGAGTTTTCTCGGTTTGCGTGGTATCCCTGCTTTTAGCGATTGAGGGGCCCGCGATTTCTCTATCCTTTGGTTATCGTATGGGACGTAAGGCTAAGCGGCATATGGAGCCGGACGAGACGTTCGAATCGAAGTACACTGAGATTTCCAGGTTCGGCCGGTACGTTCGATTCAGAAGCAAGCTTAGCGAGAGGGGAACTCGACTTGTTGAAGAGTTTCGAGCGGATCACTTCCAGGATTCTGTCGACCAGATCAACGACTACATAGTGACAGTCAGGAACCTAGTTCGGAACGTCTCTGCCGGCTATTTGCTGAAAAGAGCTTACTGGGAGAGAGTTCATTTGTTGATGATGGCTGGCGAGGCGGGGATATCCGACCAGGAGTCGTCGCAAAGCCTCAGAATGATCGATTACGTGCAAAGTGTCATAGCTGCGGATGGTTGCGAGGGCTGTGGGAAGGAGCTTTCCGATGCCGAATGGTCAGAGCTCAAGCAAGCCGTCGATAGCTTGTTTGTATCCCTCATGACCGTCTATTTGCCGGGGGAACGATCGCTCGCGAAACGAAACGATCCGGATTTTGACAGCGAGAGCTTTCGGTTCTACCAGCAAGCCCAGCTACATTGGTGCATTGTTCGGGGGGAACGTTATGCCGTGCATGAGATTGATCGGTTGAAAGAGCTTCTTGAACCGCATGACGGGAAACTTCGTGAGTGTTTTGGAGTGGGGGCCTCGGCGATTGGGCAGGGGCTGGCTACCGTTCTACACAGTTTGACGCACGGAGTGTCAGACCTGTTCCGCGAGCTTGATGTGCTCCAAGTTCAATGGACAGAGTCGGGCGGAGTTTTGTCAGCTGCCAGCGATTCGGTTCAAGAGGATCTTTCTGACAAGTTTGCAGGATACGGGCTTTTCGACGTCGAGAAGCTCGCTGGTTTTCCGAGGTCTTTTCTTCGAAATCTAGCATGGGCTCCGGGAGAAGCGACGGAGTTTCTCGAAGGGAATCGTGCAGCTTGGCCGACTCGCAGGTGGCCAGTCTTCGAACGCCCGTTTCTCTTTGTCGAAAACCGATTTCTTTGTTTCGACGCCCATTCGCTTTTCGACCGTTTCTATCGGAACCTGCAAAGGTTGCTCGTCGCGGCAGACCCTTCCTACAAATCGATTTGGAGCGTTGGTCAACAGCGAGTTTCGGAAGCGATGCCATTGCGTTTCTTGAGTAAGTTGATGCCGAACGGAAGATCGTTCGAGTCTGTTTACTATCGATGGAAAACGGGTAAGGGGGGACAGTTAAACTGGTGCGAGGCCGACAGCCTCTATCTTTATGACGACTACCTCTTCGTGATAGAGGTGAAGGGTGGCGCGTTCGCTCCGGCTTCGCCGACGACGGACTTTCCAGCGTTCAAGGCCTCGCTTAAAAGTCTGCTGGAACGGCCGGCCAAGCAGGGGCATCGGTTTGTGGAGTACCTCGAAAGTTGCGACGAAGTTCCTATCTTCGACTCGTCGCATCAAGAACTTGCCAGAATTTCCCGGTCGAATTTCGACACCGTTGTGGTCCTTGCCGTGAGTCTCGATCCGTTCACTGAACTTGCGGCGAAATCTCATGGTCTGGCAGCGCTGGGAATCGATTTGGGTAGCTTGGACGTTTGGAGCATTTCAATAGACGACCTGCGCGTGGTGAGCGAACTGTTCGGAAATTCCCTGCAGTTTTTGCACTTCGTCAAGATGCGACTCAAGGCTTCGAAAACCAAATGCTTGGAGCTTGACGACGAGCTGGATCACTTGGGTTTGTACCACAAGTGCAACGACTATGCGAACCACGTAGAGACGGTAAGCCGAAATGGAAAAACCGGGATGGGTTGGGTTGGCTACAGGAAACCGATCGATATCTACTACAACCAAAAGTTGAGCGGTGTGTCGGGCCCGCCGCCAAAACAGGATTTGCCTCCGTTGATCGAAGAGATTCTCGAAAAGCTGCAACAATTTGATCGAGTCGGCGCGAGGCGAGCAGCCTTCGCGCTGCTGGAGTGCTCTGGGGATTTCCGAAAGGAGATTGAAAATACAGTTTGGACTGTGCTTAG
>JASBQH010430617.1:0-12548 GCA_030264935.1 Desmognathus ochrophaeus | reverse complement strand
CTGGCAGAACTGTCTGAGTGGTGCAAACAGAATCCTTGAGACCTGAGGATTTGAGACCTAATCCTCAGGTCTCAAATAGGATTTAGAAAAACTTGCTCAACCATAGACAATTGCTTGGTCTTGGATTTGCTGATTAAAATGTATGTTACAATTAAAAAATATCCATTATATGTTGGATTCATAGACTTCAGGTAAGCCATTGACAAAGTACAGCAAAACATACTCTGTACTAAACTTTTCAAAATGGGGGTTCCAGATGGTCTAGTCAAATTTTTACATGGACACATGGGTGCGTGTTCGCTGGGGCCCAAAGATCAAGGAAAATATATACCTCAAGTGGTCTGAAACAAGGCTGGCCCCCCTACTCCGATATGCTTGAATTCTTGATCCAATCCTAATGCACTTTAAATGCACCAATCCTAATGCACTTTAAATGATATCGTGTTAATGTTGAAAAGTCCAAAACAATTAATTTTAACAGTAGATACGTCACTTCCACATGGAGCCTTTCAGAGGACTCCTTTCAAGGGATTTCTGGCTTTACATATCTTGGGCTAAAATTTGCAATCAAAGGGAATTGGAACGAGCATATCCAAACCACGAGAATCAAGGGGTTAATCATTTCTAAGGCCTTTATGAAGGTGTAAAGATCAAATGACTTTGACAGATGTACTGCCGTTTCTAAATATTTATAAAAGTAAATGGGTGGGTTCGGTACTACATGGGTCTGAAATATGGGGTAGGAAAGTAACAAACTTTATCACTAATGAACTTTATCACTAGGAAGGACATTGTTGGAAAACAATACTCTCTGTTCCTAATGCAATTCCCATAGAGACTCTGAGACTGGAGCTATGGCTAACAAGTCTAAAATCCTTAGCGGAATATACGGCTATTTGTTATTACTGGAAGATTACTAATAGAAAGGATCACTCCCTAGTTTACAGATTTGTGATGGAAGCAATGGAATCTAAGCATAGCTTCAAAAACATTACGCATATGAAGTTGCTACTGAACAACTATACGTTATTGGAAAAACAAAGAGCAAATATGGTTACTTCCCAGGCCTTAACTCTAATCAAACAAAAGACAAGTGTCCTTTTTTTCCACCAATCATGTCAACTATTGTGCCAAATTATCCACACTATCAATGTTTAATGTGATAAAAACACAAGCCGGAATTGAACCCTACTTACTAAATTGTGAATCTTATACAGTTCTCAGAGCATTTATCGTGTTGAGGCTAGGGGTAATTCTAGTGCGTCTATTCACTTGCTTGGAAGAAAATCGATAAAAATGAGATGCACTGCGAGTACTGTGGTGATTCCATTGACGATTTAGAATACTTTTTTGCAAACTGTCCTAACCTAGCAGACCTGAGAAACCAAAGGCTACGTAATCTACATTGTAAACTCTAAAGTTGATTTAAAGGGGCTCATTCACAGCTATCACTACTTTAGCTCTTTGCATTCTACTTCAAAATGTACACAGAATTGTAATTTGTCATTCGTTTGAAAGATAGTTTTACAGTAATTGCACTTTTATAGTGCATTACCCCGACTTTCTTGGTCAAAATTTGGACACAAAAATAGCTGTATAGAGCTTTCCTATACAGAACGCTTGATATCATCTAGTGGCGAGGTGTGGAATTGACTCTTAAAAAAATAACAAAATATTTTAAAAAACCACATTTTAAACCATAAAACTATACGAATAAAACCTTTTCATGGAAAATGGAAAAAAGAAAGTATAGGCAGTTTTAAATGCTCTTTACAAAACACCTTTATATTTCTTGCGTTCGGTGTGATAACGGTGCCCCTTTAACCTTGACTCTGTTCTACTCGACATTCTTTCCCTATTCCGTCTTCGGGCCATGTACATCGGCTCCTGCTCTAGATAAAATCCCGGGGTGGGTTCAGGAAGGTCAATTTCAAGAGATGTATCCAGCCCGCTGGCATAGGCCAGCTCATCATGGAGTGTTTTGCGTTGTCCTCTGGGAGGAGCCTCCCCAATGATGTTTTGATAATACTGATCCTTGCCCTTTAATGTGATCTCCTGATCCAAACAAAGACTGTGGGCCAGGGAAGGTGCACACCCTAGCCCCTGACCCCGTAGGGTGCAGATGGACGTAGGGCTGAAGGCCCGAAGAGGACTCCTCACCGGGCTGCTCTGCATCAAACCCTGGGCAGAGTCCACAGACGGCCCAGCCAACGTCCAGAATAACAAGGATCCAGCTGGTGTGGGGCTGGTGTCAGCGCTTCCCTCAGTAGTTGGAATATGGGAGACGATGTTGTGACATCATCCGAAGGACTGCACTGCTCCAATGCCGCCCAGCCTTGACGGGACCTGGAGTTACCCTGCCCACAGCCTTCCTATGTCGAGTTCGCAAAGTGACTTCGGCTGCATCTGCTGGCCAGAGGTCTATTGGTCGACATTGAGGTCGGCGTTAAGGCACTGAAGGCTACAGCGATGAGTGTTGGTGATCAACATCTTCAGCTCCTATATTATTTAAAACCACGATAAGACATTTTCACTGAGGAGAAAAAAGGGATTCCTAACTTTCTAGCATCTCAAAGGCAGAAAAGAAGGAACTAATGAACTTGGGTCGTGCCATTACCCCTGGCCCCAATCAACGCACTCTAAGAAGGTCAGAAAAGCTGAGATGCCAGTTTGAGGCAGAAATTCTGCCATCAACCACAGACCATGAGCTTACAGTCTTAGAAGAAGAAGGTTTGCTGGGAAAAAGAGTTGAGGGAGCGAATGCCTTTATGAAGAAAGTCTCTGCGAAATTCAAACAAACATAAAGGAGGAAGATAGATTGTATGGAGGGCAAATCCCCCTGGGTCAATGTATTGAGCAAAAAGAAAAGAGATAATCTCTTGTCCACGCACACAGAAAACGCTTGATAGCAATGATATCACCCAGTGTAAGGTTATTTATAAAAAAAAAAAAGCAACTGGACGTAATTAAGGTGGATTACACATTGACGCAATGGGAAGATCTAAGAATAGCTGCGATATCCAGAGATGGAAGGGAATGTTGGAGGGTTTTGGATAGAACCGTAAAAGGTTGCAGTTGAAGAACTATTGACCAGTCTCCCTTTTGAATGTTCCATATAAATTGTTGCCTTTAATAGTATCGTGGCCTAATAGAGATTGGGCAGAGGATGCAGGAATTCTAAGTGAGTTGCAATATGGTTTCAGAGTACCCGAGATCAGATAATATATAAAATCATTGCTGCTGGAAAAATATTTTTCTAAAAGCCAAAATGTTTGTGCAGCAATCACGGAGCTTGTCACGGCTTTCGATTCAGTGACGTGGCAGGGTCTTTGGGACGTGCTCAGACGGTTAAAGTTATCCCCTGTGCTTTTATTTATTCTTCACGGTTTGTACTCATCCCTGACGGCCAAAGTAGTGTTTGCAAACGGTCTATATGTAACACCAGATTGTAATATTACCAAAGGCGTTAGGCAGGGCTAGCCCCTTGCCCCTCTACCTTTTAATTTGAACACTATTAATTTGAATGCTGAACTCTTAAAAGAGTGTGTTGAGGTCCCTAAAATTAGACAAGTTTTATTGGCCTTAACGCCCGTCTCCATGTATAGCTCAGAGGAAACGTATGGTAAATATGGCAACTTTACAGCTTAAGGTTAACCCAGAGAATTCAAAAGTCATGTTTTTCTCGCTGAAGACTTTGCCAAGTGTCACGCTGAACCGTTTAGCAAATGGTATAAAATTGGAGCAGGTCTCCAGCTTTCAATATCTGGAATGAACTTTTGCAGGTAATGGCAAGTGGAAATAACGAAGAAGTGGCACAGCGAAGGCCGCCAATGCGGGGATCTCAAAGAGGACGCAGTTTTGTAATGTAATTAACAAATGAGTCACAGTGTAGAAAGCTAAAACTGGCAGTTGGTAGACGTGTGGCACAAGCATTGGCAACTGGTAATGAGAGGGGTTGGGGATAGTCGAGCGAAGATTTTTGAAAAGAATGATGGGGCTTCCCTGTACAACTGCCAATAAACCTATATATTTGGAAATAGACTTGATACCTATAGACTGGATTTAGTATTGTAGGCCTGTTATTTATTATGTTGCAGTTTTAAGTGGAAAAGGCCCGGGTCCGAGGAAAATGTTGATTTTAGAACAAGTAGAGACAGCAAGGGCTGAGAGGATAAGGTGACGGAGTAGAGGAAAGGTTTAGCGGTTCTGGATGAAGGTGGTCTATTCGTATGCCTAGGGAATTTAGGTAGTACACCTTTAGCTTGTGAAGGATAACATTGCCATGTTTGTACAGGCTTTAGCTAGAGAGCACAAGTTTTAGGAAGACTATGGTCTGAAATTTTTATCCTTCGGTAATGCCCTCAAGACCCCCGTCTACGAGTATTACAGGGTCTTCTGTGGGCTGGAAGCTGCTCACGAGATTCTGTTTAAGTCTCTCTTCCAATGGAGCAGGAAAGTTGGGAGCCAGAACCACAGTGTCACTGTGGATGTGGGAGTCTAGAATCTGAACAACATTATATAATATTTTGAGAGCTGTAGGAAGACAAAGATGGCTGCCACCATTGATCAGAGAGCGAGGGCTCCGGAATGTCTGTCCCGCCATAAAAATCTTGAAACAACTTAATGGTGTAAACACTTTTTATATGTGCGGTTCATGGGATCCATCAAAAATTAAAATCTGGTGCATATTTAATGAGGCGTTGTTAGATTAACGCTCAGTTGACGGTAGTTATTTATTACCCAGCGAAAACAACGCCGTGTTGAAGAATGGTTTTATGTTTCACTTTTATTTATTAAAATTGTTCCATTTCAGAATATGATCAAGAGTTCTGTGAAAGTATATTTTAAATGTGATTTGTTTTTACGGATCTTTTTATAGGGCGAAACCCAATAAAAGAATGATTGAGTGATTGTTCTGCACAAAGCACCGTAGGGAACAATTGCCATTTGGTGTACACGTAATTATACATATTTGAGTACACATCATTCGCCCCGTCATTGTGAAAGTGTGAGTATTTTCATGTTGGTGTTTGTTTACAAATGACAGCACAAAGACCTCCTCTCGCATCCCACCCCAGTCAGGGCAGAAACAAAATTAGCGGCATCGGTAAAACCCCCACAGCTATTCAGAGCCACAGAGATTCAGGAATGGAAAGAGAGCCACACCTGCTTGGGTTCTGCATGCAACCCTACATGCATGGAAGGGATCAGGCCCTGACAAAACAAAGACGTCTTTGGAAAAGGAATGTGTATGTGCTAATAGAACACAACTACAGGCTCTTGGCGATGCTGGACCCTGGCGGTAAGGTTTTAGCCCGCTCTCTTCTAAACGAACTTGAGCAACACATTGCTGATCTTAATCTTCTAAATATAACGCAAGTTGGCTTTCGGGCTGAAGGCTCTACCCTAGACCACTGCAGCACACTTTCCTTTGTTGTAGACAAATATGTCAAGAGCAGGAACGCTACAGTTTACTCTTGCTTTATTGACTACAAGAAGGCATTTTGACCTTATTCCAAGAAATTTACTTTGGAATAAACTACTACAAATGGGAATCCCACATCCGCTAGTCGCTATGATAATAAGACTGTATTCTAACACCTGGGTTAAACTTCGCTGGGGTGCCCAGGGCGAGCTTAAATCTAAAATCGAAACTACCCGCGGGCTCAAGCAGGGATGCGTTTTAGCCCATGCCTCTTCAATCTGTTTTTAGCAGATCTAGCACCCTCCCTTGCCCGCTCGGGAGGACTGGCCCCCAATATTGGTGGAATTAGCTTTAACTCATTAAGTTATGCCGATGACGCCGTAATCCTGGACTTAACTGCTTCAGGTCTCGGCGACAAGTTGAAAGCTTTGGAGGTGTACTCCAAAAACAACGGCATGGAGATAAACTTGAAGAAAACTAAAATCGTTTGTTTCTCTGATCGAAGAGTCTCTCCACGCTATATCTGGTCTCTTTCTTCTGGCTCAATTGAGAGGGTGGATACGTTTCAATACCTAGGTTTGACATTCAATTACAGGAGAACTTGGGACCATCATTTGCAGAATGTTAGAATAAAACACAATTTAATCTCAAATGCGTTGATTAAACTGTACGCTACAGGATATATTAGCAAGATTAGCACATTAAAAGAGCTATATCATAGCAAATATCTGAACTGCATTTTATATGGGGCAGAGGTCTGGGCAGGACCTTATTCCGTAGAATTAAGTGGTAGGGCGCTTCTGGAAAAACATGTTAGCGCTACCCCTGGCCACTATTACTGCCCCCATTATGCTTGACCTTGAGATCTACGCCCCAGAGGACGAGGTCGCTAGAAAGTTATACTTATATGCCTTTAAAAACTGGACAGAAAATTCAACCTCTAGTCTAATTACTTCATGCATTCGTGAGGCTATTAAATTTCCATCAATTTATTCACTAACTAGAAGGCTAAATGAAATTGTAAAAAACTATAAATTACCTTGTTTTTGGTCGGAATCTGACACGCCTAGGTTTGTGACAAAAAAAGACACCACTTACAGGATTTCTTCCATTGCCTGTTCGCGTTTCCATGCACATCTGTCAGACAAATCTACCATGCTACTGTATAGCATGGTGAAACTACATAAAGCATTCTACCCACTATTTGATCAAGATTTACCTCGTCAAGTCCTGAGAGTTCTACTGAAGTTAAGGTATGGACAACTTCCATGTAATTACTTACTCATGGCACGTACTAAAACACCTAAGGAGAACAGGTTCGGTACAGATTGTCCTACCTTAATTGACGATATACCGCATCTGTTCTCATGTAAAGCGCTGAAGGAGTATAGCGATAAATGGCTATCGAAGTATAAGGAAGGGGAAACTTGTAACCTCGTAATGATATTAAACGAGCAGGACCGGGGCGATATTATACGCATTTACCTATTCTTGAAGCAAGCCTTTGCATATAGACAAGTTTCACTCTAACTTGCAGATGAGATATTACATGTAGCAGAAGCCTTTTGACATAATGATCATTGTTTGATTTGAACTGAAAAATCATGACGCATACATTACTGTATCCTTTTCCTTTTTTTGTAAGCACGCAATCTGTATGACTGAAACAAAGTCTAATAAAGATTGAAAATTAAAAAAAACAAAAAACACAACATGTTTTAAATGTAGACTTGTTCTTTAAATGCTCAATGAGTGCAAAAACAGGCACAAAGTCCTTCTTGCTCTGAGTGAAACTTGTGGGGGAAATCAGGTGGCTTGTTTGAGCTTGCTGTCAATGGGGCTTCTCTGCCCAAGGCCCTTCAGGATGCAACAGAGAACAGGGGCACCACTCATGCAGCAGGGGGCTGGCCCTGAAGGGAAAGAATTGCTTGTACACAAAACAGGTGCTGCAACAGAGGCTGTGACTTCACAACCTCTTGGAACCTGTGATTGTTCTTTGTATTCTAGAACCTGGGATTCTTCTGTGTTCTGGAACCTGTGATTGTCCTCTGTTTTCTGATCGCTAGGCTTTAATAGTCAATTGAATCTTGAGGAAAGCTGACAGACAATTTTTGAGCGATCAAGGACGCTGTCTGACCCGATGGGGAACAAATTCAGTTGCTGCTTAGACCTTCACCGGGGATCAAGGGTGGTCCCGGCGAAGGACAACCTGAAAGCCACCAGAAAAGGCAAAGAGGCGGGAGGAGGACATAGGGCGGGGCTACGGAGGAGCAAAAGCCACTCTAACCTCATACAGCAGAAAAAAATCAAAACAATCCCAAGTCTGCAGCACGCGCAGTCTCTGGAAAACATTCAAAGAGATGACAGCAAGGCCTACCTTCCGCCGACAAAACCTAGCAGAGAGAAGAACATCAAATATATAACGGCGGACACCATGAGGGAGCTATTAGAGGGGCGAATCAGGGCAGAGGTGGGAAAGCTGATAATCGTCGACTGCCGCTTTCCCTACGAATACGAAGGAGGCCACATCAAGGGGACGATAAACATCTTTATGCAAAATGACGTGAAATCCTTCCTGTTACAAGCTCCAATCAGAGCATCAGAAGGAAAAAGGGTAGCTGTAGTCTGTCACTGTGAAAATTCTAGACTTTGCGGCCCATTAATGCATAATTTCATACAGAAGAGAGGAAGGAGAGCTCAATAAGTTTCCATATTTATATTATCAGGATCTCTATGTTCTTTTGGGAGTCTACAAGAACTTGTATAAAAAGTGGAAAACACACTGCCGACCAAAGGACCACACTCGAATGCGTGACGAGGAGTACACGGAAGAGATTGAAACGTACAGGAGCCTATGACAAGAAAATCTGCAGATATAACTGAAGCCATCAACTGCTCAGTTCACGGTTCAGCGGGTGAGTTTTTAACTGTTAGTTTATCGATAATGCAAAAGTACAGCTAGAAAAAAGAGATGACCGAAGAGACAAACCTAGTAATATACATTCGCAGACCCCTGGGAGGCTTCCTTGCAGGAGCGCCCTGCCACCAAGGAACAGCACCCCCAGAAGGCAGCGCACCAGTAGGAGTCGTGTGGGGCAAAACATGGTCTTTCCATCACCAGTGAGGATGATCCTCTGCCCTTGACCACCAGCTCTCACCTGCAGATAGCGGGGAGGAGGAATTGTAAATTGAAACGCCGCTATTTCTACATGGTTTAGTAGTTTATTTTTGTTTTTTGTGGGGAAGTTTGTTATGGGGTCAACTCTTGATTTGTTTTGATTAACAATTTATGGAATTTTTTATACACATAACAATGCACTGCAGGAATAATTGTGGTTGAGGCAAGCCCAATCTTGAAGATGCAATAGTGATAGATATGCAAGTTGAGCAGTCGTTGCTACGGGCGAAAGAATGGAAGGGTGAAGTGGATGAGAAAATGATGGAAGATGAAACGGTCACGGATTATGTAAACAATCAACGTCAAACCACGAGACGGCTGAGTCCAGAGAGAGTTTGCAGGCATTGGAAAGCAGTCTTTTAAATGACTTGAAAAATTAAAAATGAATTGCATCAATCAAAATAAGAACACCTACAAGGAAAAAACACAGTGGAATAAACGGTCCCTGAAAGGAAAATGTATCTCAAATTAAACATTTAGTCAAAAGTGGTCAGCAAGATGTGATCGCAGGAAATTCCCGGCAGCTCTGATGTCGGCAGATACCCTGGGAAGAAGTCTGACCAAAATGTCAATGGTGGAAACTGATAGTTGTCATGTGATAGGTTTTGTGACCAATCTCATGGCAGATGAAAAGAAATCACTGTACAACAGTATATGCTGTGGAGTAAAATGTATTATTTACCAGGAACGATCCATTCCACGGCCAGCCGAAATCAGCCCCACCCCAGCCCCGGGGATCACACTCGGGATCTGGGTGTCATATTGAATGCCATGGTTTCGTCTGCCCATCAGATCACTGCAGTGGTACAGTGTTCCCACTTCAGGTGAAATCCGACGCGGTTAAATTCCTACACGCCACAGTGTTTAGACTCACGCACCTTTGGTGCTGAATTGCACTACTACAGTTGTGCATCGGTGCCACCGGTGACCTGCCGTGGGACGTCTTTTTGCTACCTTTTCAAACTGCTCACATAATGTAATAAATTTCCTAAACCTCCGTAATTGTCTTCAAACGTATTGTTTTAGCGTCACACGGCACTCAGCGGTCTACATTTTTTCAGCTCGTTGAGCAGTTTAACATTCACTTTTCAGTGCCTCATCTTAAGGTGCCCTGGGATTGCTTATTGAGACAATGCAAAGACTCCCTGCGTGAAATTATGGAGTTCAGCTTCTTCAAAGCAAAAGTACAGCTAGAAAGAAAAGATGACCGAAGAGACAAACCTAGTGATATACATTCGCAGACCCCCGGCAGGCTTCCCTGCAGGAGCGTCCTGCCACCAAGGAACAGCGCACCCAGAAGGCAGCGCACCAGTAGGAGCCGTGTGGGGCAAAACATGGTCTTCCCATTACCAGTGAGGAAGATCCTCTGCCTTTGCCCACCAGCTCTCACCAGCAGATAGGTCCCAATGTCGATTCCAAATCGACATTGGGACCAGAGTCGAAAAGCCAGGAGCGGAGAGGAGGAATTGTAAATTGAAACGTTTGACCCCTCTTGCGTTCAGTCTCAGATTTCTTATATCAAGAATATATATATATATATATATATTTTTGTATGTTCCGTGAATATAAATTTTAGTTTGGCCCTGTGGTCGACTTTGATCTGTTTATTTAAAAGTCTTTCGGTTTTCTTTAGGCGCCTTGAAGCCAGTTGGCAAGAGTTCTTCTGCTCTTAATCACCATCTTTGCTAATACTGCTCTGTAGTGATCTCTTGTGGCAGTCGCAGTCCTTCTGCCTTCTCAGAGGTGACCTGTGCCAGTCTTCTGGGCTGAGATACTTTCCATAGGCTCCGGGAACCTGCAACTGCTCCTGGTTTTCATCTGGTTTCGAACAGATGCAAATCTGGCCAGATTTGCTTTGTTGGTTCCTCCCAGTAACAGGAATGGTCATATTAAAGGTACCCTCCAGCCGTTAATGGTTTAACAATAACCCAAGTTCCGATCTGCAAACGAGTTTCTAAGGCACTAGCAGATTTCTATGGAGTTTTGTAGTCAAGCGTGAATGACTAAATAGTGGATTTAACAATAAACAGATAAAATACATATAGGCATCATTTGGGGTGACCAAGTGAATTCCAAAATCTGCATTTTACAGAGTGAATAGACCCCAATTCACAGAGACAATGTACAGTGCCTACCAAGTACTGACTTTATGAGGTAAGCCCTCTTGAAGAATGACCTTTTTAACATTTCTCTAAATGGCTGCCAATCATTTTCCCAGGACATTAGAAATTCTGTGACAGGCCCCTTGCTTGGGTTGAGCCGGCGCCTGCATTCTGTGGTTGTGGCTTCCACAATAGAGCTCTTAATAGCAGAGTCAGGACTTTGCTGTTGTGGGCTGAGCTTGTTGGCAACCGGCTGTTCAAACCTACCACGCTTTTACGTGCATTGCACATGGCGTCAACAGTCCCAACTTCTCCTGTCCTGCCTCCATGAGGAGTCTTACTTAAGGTAGCTCTGCCGAACACAGTGCTCCATCAGTTGTAGGCTGGAGCAACTGAAGTCGATAATCCAATCAGGCCCAATAACTAGATTGTCTAATGTCGTCACAACCGTAATGGGGCTGGCAGCACATTGCTGAGCGTGTTACACGTTGGCAATTTCTTGTCAATTTGTACTATGGGCCAGGTAAAAGGGAAGGGAGAGGTGCTCACTCCAGAACTAGTACTTACGATTAACACAACTCTCCCATCTTGCCATGAATGTTGGGTAAAGACTGGGAATAATTGAAAACATCTGGCTGACCAGTGGGCTTTTGTTTTCCTTTTCGATCTATGCTCCGAGTGTAGGACGGAGCGTATGTTAGCTGGGTGAGGTGCTATCGTTGCACCACAAATCTTTTCTGGGTCTTTGACGACCCGTTCAAACTCATACTCATGGGCAGGTTTGCTGCCTTTTCAGAAAGACAACCTGAAGCCAGAATCACTCCAGGCGTGATTAGGTGAGTAACGCAAAGCCGTAGGAAATTGACCTCCATCCTTCCCCATAAGAAGCCCTCAGCAACTGACTACTTCTGAGTCTAGGATGAAAACCCAACAACAACACAAGAACATGGACTAATGTCAAAGGTCACTGAGATACGTTAGTGGAACGTCGGTGCCACCAGGCCTCTTTTCCACCACCACCATTTTTGAAAGAACTACACAAAGGCACAGGGTAAATCGTAACCAATCAGAGCTCTCAATTGGATCCCTACTTGCTAATGCATCATGGTACATCTAGTCTCCTAGGATCTCAATGAAATCCTAAAAAAAAAGAATTTAAAAAAAATGCATGCTTTGTTAAGGGTTTAAATGTCCATCATAATCAGAAACATTTTTACAAAACAAAAAATGGAAACCACTCAAGGATGGTATTCATGTACCCATCAACTTACCCGCCTACATTCAATTACCACGATTCCTTACTGAGAATGAATTCGTTATACTGGTGGAGTAATCATCCTTTCTTAAAGGGACCTCTGCCTCAAACTACAGTTTTCCAATCTATCAACTGTCAAGCAGGGAAACAGAAACTAATTAAAAACTTTACGTCAAACCTAAAAAAGAACGTTTCTTCGTAGGAGCAATACTTTTTGACAATTGAAATCTAAATTCACGACCGATCATGTGTCTCGTAGGAACCAATGTAAACCTTCTGTCATGTTGATCCCATTCGCTACTTTGATTTTGAGTGTTTGGATAAAAGGGGCTCACTCACGGATATCACTACTTTATCGCTTTGCATTCTCCTTCAAAACTTACACAGAATTGTGATTTGTCGTTCGTTTGAAAAATGCTTAGCTTTATAGTAATTGCACTTTTAAAGTAGTGCATCAGCTCGACTTCCTCGGTCAAAATTCACCCACAAAAATAGCTGCAGAGCTTTCCTATACAGACCCCCCTGATACCCTCTAGTGGCGAGCTGTGGAATTGCATGTAAACACCCCCCCCCCCCCACATCACAACA
>JASBQH010419557.1:0-12554 GCA_030264935.1 Desmognathus ochrophaeus | reverse complement strand
GGATCTCTCCGCAGCTTTTGACATGATTAACCATCCTACCTTGCTATCCAGGCTCCATGAAGTAGGAATCTCTGGCACCATACTAGAATAGTTCTCAGCTTTTCTTTCTCATCGTGCTCAGACTGTCTCCCTCCCTCCTTTTCATTCTGCCCCCACCCCAGTAAATTGAGAGGTTACACAAGGGTCAGCCCTTTCACCTCTTCTTTGAATCTTTATATCCACCCTCTTGCTCGCCTCATCCACTCCCATGGCTTCCGCTTCGATTCCTATGGAGATGACACCCGATTACTGCTAAGGTTCGACCTTAACAGTAGTGACTTGGTGTCACAGTACTCGAATGCCAATATCACTAGTCTCTTACCTTAGGAGTGATTTGTCGCCGGAGGAGGGCTGTGCTGGGCGTGAGGTTGGGACGAGAACGGCCACCTGGCACGGAGCTAGTTTCCTGTGCCAGGAGGCCGGCGCCGCCAGAGGTTGTAGGTGTGTGGATGGGTGACGAGGTGGTTGGATCCCAGGACTGGCTTCTATGGTTGTCTGGTGTATCAGCTGCGTCAGGACGATCTGGAAGACAGGGGGGTTCTAATTAGCCCTGCTATCCTATTGATGTATTCGTGGTCCCTACCCACTACCTCTATTGGGAACTGTTCGCCTGCTCACCTTGGATGGGGCGGCGCCGGGTCAAAGATGTGCTTCTTGGATAGGTAGTGGTGTTCTCTGAAGATTGCTGATTACTGTTGTTGCTCTTGGTGCAGGCTGCAGGCTGTCATTGTCTGTGTCCAGACGCCGAGGCGCTCCTGGGGCTGTGTGGGGAGAGCGCGGTACTGCAGCTGGGGAGAGAGCGAGACGGGGAAGTAGAGGGAGAAAGTCCTTCCTTGCTTTCCAGGTCCCTGGAAGTCTTTGGGTGCAATCCGGCGAGTACTGTGGTTGTCGCGAGGGGGGCCGCGACTCTGAAGGTCCAGAAAAAAGGGCACAAACAAAGTTAGGGTCACGGACGGCTGCTGTAGCAGCGGGTGCCGGATCTCGTGCCCCAAACGGGGCGGGCTAGCCCAAAAAGATTAGCGGCCTCGGGGCTCCTTGCTGTGACAGGACCCCTGAGGGAAATACGGAGGGGGATGTGAATTGGAAAGGCTCCCCTGGGCCTATCATGAGGAAGTCGCCAGGATGCTTCTTGTCTGCTGAAGGACGAGTTGCCAAAGCATCCAACTGCCGGCAAAGGAACCCCCAGGTGAGTAGGATTCTAAAGCCCTACGGTGTCTCCATAGGGCCAATGCTTAATGGTAATGCCTAGTGACAGTACAGGCCTATACTATGCTTAAAATACCTATACCCCTGTGTTGAGGCTGATACTAACTGTGTGCACTAATTCTTAAACTATCTACACTCTCTGATATTACTCTATTTACACAAGCCAAGCTATTGGCAGCAGTACTACTCTTACAGCAAGGTTACACTATGGTACACTATGTTACATATGTTACACTTTCCCCTCCCTTTGATCCCCTAATAAAGGTCACCTTTATTTTATTTACAATATCATTGATTTGCTATAGTCGGGATCCTTGTTCTGGTGGGGTGCCTTGCTGGTTTTAAAAGGGAAACGTGAAAGGTCGGGTGTACTTTCCATCCTTGCGGGAGTTTTAACCTGAAAGACAATGCCGAATACCTTTCTTCTATCTGGAAGGGCCCAAAGAATCTGGGTTTTAACTTTGGATGTACCCCAGTTGCCTTTATATTCTTGGAATTAAGCCAGACCCAATCCCCCACCCGGAACTCCGGAGGAACCCTTCGAGCCCGATTAGCGTAGTGGGTATATCTCTGTTGACTCTTCTGCAAAGCTTGATGGATTTTGCTAAAGTTTCCCTGTGGAGGTAGAGGGTTTTCGGCCTCCGGGAGGGACGGGACGTTCCTAGGGTTGAAACCATAAGTAGCCTGGAAGGGGGTCATGCCGATGCTTTCATGGAGCTTGTTGTTATAAGCGAATTCAGCTGTGGGTAGCAACTCACTCCAGCCTCGTCCAGAGTTTCTTACATAACATCTAAGGTATTGCTCTAAGGTTTGATTCAATCTTTCTGTCTGACAATCTGTCTGTGGGTGGTATGCAGATGATAATTTCAGGGTAACCCCCCAGTTAGCCAGGACTTCCCGCCAAAAATGGGCAACAAATTGTGGTCCTCTATCAGAAACAATCTCTCGAGGCAGGCCATGGAGACGTACTACGTGCCTCACGAACAAATCTACTAGGCTACTGGCTGAAGGTAATTTTCGAAGTGGGACAAAGTGCGCAAGTTTGGTAAAGTAATCTATTATTACCCAGACCACCGTATTACCAGCACTAGGGGGTAGGCCCGTAATAAAATCCATACTTATTCGTTCCCAGGGTTGATTGGGTATATCTATAGGGTGTAATAAGCCATAAGGTTTTGAATGACTGGATTTAGATTGAGCACAAACAGGGCAACCCTGTACATGTGCTTTTATATCTGCCCCCAAGCTAGGCCACCAAAAATTCCTTTCTGCTCTCTCCTTAGTTACTTTAAAACCTGGATGTCCCGCCCAAATGGAATCATGGCAATACACCAAGACTTTGTGAACTAGCTCGGGAGGGACGTATAGTCTATCGTTAGTCCAGATAAGTCCTTCGCTATCTCTCTTAGAGTTTCTTTGGGAGATGAGGGTCTGGTCACCAAGCTGGGATGTCCCAAACTCCACTAGCTCGTCTACTAGACCTCCCCCATCCTGTAATTCAAGCTGAGCCAGAAACGAACTCTCGGGCAAAATTGGGGTTTCTGAATAGTCTAACCTTATACCTGGGAATCCCAACCTGGAGAGGGCATCTGCTTTTCTATTCGAAGAACCCGGGCAATAGGAGATCTCAAAATTGAATCGCGAGAAGAACAGCGCCCATCTAGCGTGTCTGGCTCCCTGACACCGTGCCTTTTTCAGATATAGAAGGTTCCGATGATCCGTCCAAACTTCGATCTTCTCCTTAGCCCCTTCAAGATAATGTCGCCACCTCAGAAATGCCTCACGAATCGCCAGTAACTCTTTCTCTAAAACGGTATAGTTTTTCTCTGGATCCGTCAACTTGCGGGAGTGGTATGCCACGGGCTTAAGGGCTCCGAGAGGGTCCCGTTGAGACAAAACGCAACCGACTGCTTCATCCGACGCATCAGCCTCCACCACAAACTTTCGAGATTGATCCGGTTGGGCGAGGACTGGAGCTGAACAAAATCTACTTTTGAGCTCCTCAAAAGCTTGCTGTTGTCCTTCCCCCCAACGAAAGGGTATTCCCTTCCGAGTAAGCCGGGAGATGGGGGTAATTAGTTTAGAGAACTCCGGAATAAAACGTCTATAAAAATTGGCAAAACTTAAGAACTGTTGTATCTCTTTCAGGCTAGACGGCGGGGGCCAATTGAGAATGGCGGTAACTTTGTCTGGATCCATCTCCACGGTATGTGGTCGTAAAATATATCCCAAATAAGTAACCCGCTGTGAATGGAATTCGCATTTTTCTAGTTTTGCGTACAATGAGAACTTCCGCAGGCGGAGTAGGACCTCTCTCACCTGGTGGACATGTTCCTCCAAATCCGACGAATAAATTAGAATATCATCCAAATAGATAGCCACCGATCTGCCGATTAAGTCTTTGAATATGTCCGTAATGAAAGATTGGAAGGCAGCGGGGGCGTTTGTTAATCCAAAGGGCATCACGAGATATTCATAGTGGCCATAGCGGCACTTGAAAGCCGTTTTCCACTCGTCTCCTTCTCTGATTCTTATTAAGTTGTAAGCACCCCTTAAGTCTAACTTGGTAAACCAAGTTGCACCTTTCACATAATCCAAAAGGTCCGGAATAAGCGGCAGCGGGTACCTATTTTTAATTGTAATATCATTGAGTTCACTATAATCGATACAGGGGCGGAGATCCCCTGTCTTTTTGGGGACAAAGAAAATTGGGGCCCCAGCTGGAGATTTGGACGGTCTAATGAAGCCTTTTTTGAGGTTTTCGGTAATATATCTCTCTAACTCCTCAGCTTCACTAGGTGACAAAGAATAAATTTTCCCATGTGGTATAGGGGCTCCAGGGACCAAGTCAATTGGACAGTCGTATGGTCTATGAGGAGGAAGTCTTTCTGCCTCTTTAGGAGAGAATACATCTTCAAAATCTTGGTAAGCGGTTGGGAGAGAGGAATACAGTGTGGACACCACTTCGTAGGCCGGACCATCTTCTGAGTTTCGGATACACTTTCTACAGGACTCCAATCTGAAGGTTAACTTCTTATCTTGCCAGTCAATCAAAGGGTTATGACGTTCCAGCCACTCCATTCCCACTACGAGGGGATGGTGTGGAGAGGCGATGACGTCAAATTCTAGCTGTTCCTGATGGTTTTGGATCCTCATCGTTATTTTGGTAGTTTTCTGGACCACCGGGCCTGAGACTAGAGTTGAACCGTCTATGGACCTTAGAATGTCGGGGTGTGTTTTACTTTCCAAAGGAAATTCATACCGCTCCGCAAACTTCTGATCAATGTATAAACCAGGGGCGCCACAGTCGAGTAACAACGGGAAAATTTGACCTTTCAGAATTTCAGGGAATTCTACCGGAAGAACAATAAATTTAGCCTCACGTTGAAGATGTTTAATTATTGGTAACGGTTCTGAATTCTTAGAGGAACTTGAAAGAACGCCCAAACCAGTATCCCCTAGTCCTGTTGGGCCCGGGAGTTTTCCGAGTCACTAAGAACTGGGATTTCTAGTGTCTCCCGTACACAAGACAGGGTTTCTGGTTGAGGAACAGTTTTTTTTAAAAGTTTACATTCACGTACTAAATGTCCCATCTGTCCACAATAAAGACATAAACCCTCCTTCCTACGTCTCTCCTTCTCGGTCTCAGTTAGAGGAGGACGCCGTACTGACTTTCCCTGAACCCCGGGGGGGTTTCTCAATGGTTCGGTTGGGCGTGTTCCACCCAGATTGTTGCCATGTGTGATGGATGTTTGAGGGAAAGTTCTTCTGGGAGGAGGAACTGTCCGTTGAAGACTGGTTCGCCGTTCGCGAAGACGAAGGTCAATTTGGAGCGACAAATCTATCAGCTCCTTTAGGGTACTGGGCATCGGATAAACACTATGCAGAGCATCTTTGAACTCTTCCCTTAAACCCTGTAAATATATTGAATATTGTGTTGACTCTGCCCAGTTTAGCTCTGTAGACAATTGTTGGAATTTATTTAAATAAGTAGTAATGTCTCTACCACCCTGTCTAAGATTCAATAACTCTACGCTTTTGGAGTGGACAGTGAATGGTCTATCGAACACCCTTTTAAACTCTGCTATGAACATCGCATAGTCATCCAACCATGGACTCAGGGTTTCTACCAAGGGGCTCGCCCAATTCTGTGCATCCCCTGCTAGATTTGAAATTACAAACAGTACCTTCGCCCGGTCTGTGTTGAATTGCAAGGGCTTTGCTAAATAATGCAGCGAACACTGCACCAGAAAATGCCTACATTGCTGGGATTCACCATTAAATTTCTCTGGTGAGGATAGTTTCAACTCTTTAGCCTGTGAAGCCCTCACTCGTGGGGAGGGAAGGCCAGCATAAGGTAGTCTAGGCATGGCTGGTTCCGCCGCTTCTGGGTGTTGTATATCCCCTAATTCCATTGATTCTAACCCCTCAAGGGTTGCCAACCTTGTCTGCATAATCCCAAAGTCTTTCCTAGACTCCTTTAATTCCAACTCCATACCCTCTAAACGAGTAACCAGCCTCTCTAATATTTCCTCCATTCCCAGCAGAGTCCTGGTGGCTTTGGCAATCTGTCACAATGCTCAGAAAACCAAAATAATATCACCAGTCTCTTACCTTATGAGTTCTGCCTCCTTAAGAGGGCTGTGCTGGGCTGTGCTGGGATGCTGGGGGCGTGGACGGCCACCTGGTACAGAGTCGGTCTCCTGTACACAGGAGGCCGGCGCCGCCGGTGTTTGGAGGAGGGGGTGGAGTAGAACAATGGTTGGCTCTGAGGTTGACTGAAGGGCCAGGTGGGTCGGTATTCCCTGGAGACTCTGTAAGACAGGGGAAGCTAATTAGCTATGTTCCCTGTTTCTGCTAAATGAGCCTATTTCTCACGGCTTCCAAAAAGGGTTTAGTCGACGGCTCACCTTGTTGGGGGGCGGCGCCGGGCTTGGGGTGCAGTCTTAGGGTGATTCAGTTCTTTCTCTGGATAAGCCCAGCTGCTGCTCAGGTTGCTGGGCGAGTGGAGATTAGTGTCTGTGGCCGAGAGTGTGACGAGGCGCTCCCGGGTAAAGTGGTGGAAAGCGGGACTGCGAGTGGTAGGGGATCGAGACAGTCCCTCTTCGCTGTTGAAGCTCTGGACGAGAGTCTTGGGCGGCCGTCAAGCCGACAGCCCGGGTGTTGTTGTGGCACCGGAGTGCGGGGTTTCAGGGTTCACGTAGTCCCAGTAGCCCGGTTCACGGATGTGGCCTGACTGTCCGGGGATGCGACAGTGCCGGGTCTCGAGTGCCAATCGGGGCGGGGCTAGCCCCAAAAAAATCAGCGGCCTTGAGGTTCTTCCTTAGTAGATGTCGATCCCCCAAGGGAAGGTCGAGGAGTGACGCGTGGCTGGAGGAGCCCTCCTGGGCCTAAATCAAGGAGCTCACAAAGATGCTTCTGCTGACCTGAAGGACGAGTTGCCAAAGCGACCAACGGCCGACATTGGAACGCTAAGGTGAGCATGGCTCTCACTCTACGGTGTCTCAGTAGGATCAATGCACTTAGTCTTGCATTGACTGCAATGAGGGTTTATATTATAATATTGTACATCCTATATCTACAAACTATACTGGCGCTACCCTACAACTAATATACTATATTTACACTACCGTTACCAATCACTATATCATGCTATGTCCTCCTACTACCCTAACTATACGCTACATACACACTATGTACACTACACTAACTATGTTACACTTTCCCCTCCTTTTGATCCCCTAATAAAGCTTATCTTTATTTTATCTACAAGTCATAGGTTTGCTATGGTCGGGATTCTTGTTCTGGTGGATTGCTTTGCTGGTTTCAAAAGAGAGACATGAAATGTCGGGTGAACTTTCCATCCCCTTGGGAGTGTTAATTTAAACGATAAGGCTGAATATTTTTCCTCTATTTGAAAAGGTCCGAAGAATCTGGGTTTTAGCTTTGGATGTACCCCGGTTGCTTTTATATTTCGGGAATTTAGCCACACCCAATCCCCAACCTGAAAATCTGGTGGTTCCCTGCGGGACCGATTAGCATAATGGGTGTACCTTTGCTGACTCTTCTGCAAAGCTTGGTAAATTTTACTAAAGTTGCCCTGGGGGAATATTGGGTTTTGGGCTTCAGGTAGAGACGGAACATTCCTAGGGTTGAAGCCATAAGTTGCCTGGAAGGGGGTCATCCCAATGCTCTCATGGAGTTTGTTATTGTAAGCGAACTCGGCAGTGGGTAACAACTCACTCCAACCCCGTCCAGAGTTTGTTACATAACATCTCAGATACTGCTCTAAAGTCTGATTCAACCTTTCTGTCTGGCCGTCTGTTTGTGGGTGATATGCAGATGACAATTTTAAGGTAACTCCCCAGTTAGCCAAGACCTCCCGCCAGAAATGGGCCACGAACTGCGGTCCCCTATCTGAAATGATTTCCCGAGGCAGACCATGGAGACGTACCACATGTTTTACAAACAAATCTACCAAGCGAATGGCTGAAGGTAAGCTTCTGAGAGGGACAAAGTGCGCAAGTTTGGTGAAATAATCTATGATTACCCAAATAACTGTATTGCCCGCACTAGAGGGCAAGCCGGTGACGAAGTCCATACTTATTTTCTCCCATGGTTGGCTAGGTATATCTATGGGATGCAAAAGACCATAAGGTTTTGAATGGCCGGATTTAGCTTGCGCACATACAGGGCAGTCTTGTATATGCGTTTTCAAGTCTGTCCCTAAGTTAGGCCACCAAAAATTTCTTTCGACTCTTTCTTTAGTTACTTTAAACCCCGGATGTCCCGCCCAAACGGAGTCATGGCAGTACACCAAAACATCGTGCACTAATTCGGGGGGAACGTATAGTCTTTCGTTGATCCAGATAAGACCTTTGTTATCCCTCATAGAATTCTCTTGTGAACGGAGAACCTCCTCCCCCAACCGGGACATCCCAAAGTCAACTAATTGTTGTACTAGGTCTCCATCCTGTAGATCAAGCTGAGACAGAAATGAATTTTCAGGCAGAATTGGTGTCTCGGAATAATCTAACCTGGTACCCGGGAATCCCAACCTAGAAAGGGCATCGGCTTTTCGGTTCGAAGAACCTGGACAGAAAGAGATCTCGAAATTGAATCGCGAGAAAAACAAAGCCCACCTCGCGTGTCGGGCTCCCTGACACCGTGCTTTCTTTAGGTAGAGGAGATTCCGATGATCCGTCCAAACTTCGATCTTCTCTTTAGCTCCTTCAAGATAATGTCGCCATCTCAAGAAGGCTTCACGAATCGCTAGTAACTCTTTCTCTAGAACGGTATAGTTTTTTTCGGGATCAGTTAATTTGCGGGAATGGTATGCCACAGGTTTGAGGGCTCCGAGAGAGTCTCGTTGTGACAAGACACAGCCGACTGCTTCATCCGATGCGTCCGCCTCCACTACAAACTGTCGGGACTGATCTGGTTGAGCGAGGACTGGGGCCGAACAAAACCTTCCCTTAAGTTCCTCAAAAGCTCGCTGTTGCGTTTCTTCCCATTTAAAGGGTATTCCCTTTCGGGTAAGGCGTGAGATGGGGGTGATCAACTTGGAGAAATCCGGAATGAAACGCCTGTAAAAATTGGCAAAACCCATAAACTGCTGTATTTCCTTCAAACTTGACGGTGGTGGCCAGTTGAGGATAGCTGAGACTTTCTCTGGATCCATCTCAATGGTATGTGGCCGTAATATATATCCCAGATAAGTCACCCGCTGTGAATGGAATTCGCATTTTTCCAGTTTTGCGTATAAGGAAAACTTCCTTAAACGGAACAGGACTTCTCTCACCTGGAGTACGTGTTCCTCCAGTTCTGTCGAATAAATTAAAATGTCGTCCAAGTAGATCGCCACCGATCTGCCGATTAAATCTTTGAATATATCCGTAATGAAGGACTGGAAGGCGGCAGGAGCGTTTGTCAAGCCAAAAGGCATCACAAGATATTCAAAGTGACCATAGCGACATTTGAATGCTGTTTTCCATTCATCTCCATCTCTGATCCTTATCAAATTGTAGGCGCCCCTCAAGTCCAACTTGGTGAACCATACTGCCCCCTTCACATAATCCAAGAGGTCTGGGATTAGAGGTAACGGATATCTATTCTTGATAGTGACATCATTAAGTTCACTGTAGTCGATACAGGGGCGGAGTTCCCCAGTTTTTTTGGGGACAAAAAAGATGGGCGCCCCGGCCGGAGACTTAGATGGTCTGATGAATCCTTTTTTGAGATTTTCGGTAATGTACCTTTCTAATTCCTCCGCTTCACTAGGGGATAATGAGTAAATTTTCCCATGGGGTATGGGGGCCCCAGGGACCAAGTCGATCGGACAATCATATGGTCTATGAGGAGGAAGTCTTTCCGCCTCTTTTGGAGAGAACACGTCTTCAAAATCCTGGTAAACGGGGGGAAGGGAGGGACATAGAGTAGACACTATTTCAAGAGCCGGGACTGTGTTCTGAATACATGGTTCACAGGGGTCCAAGTTGAAGGTTAACCTCTTATTTCGCCAGTCAATCGATGGATTGTGACGTTCTAACCACTCCATTCCCACTACGAGTGGATGGTGGGGAGAGGCGATGACGTCAAACTCTATCTCCTCCTGGTGATTTTGTATTCTCATCTTTATTTTTGTAGTTTTCAGGACCACTGGACCTGAGGTCAGGGTTGACCCATCTATAGACCTCAGAATGTCGGGATGGGGTCTATTTTCCAAAGGAAATTCGTATTGCTCCGCAAACTTCTGGTCAATGTATAAACCGGGGGCCCCACAATCAAGTAGTAATGGAAAAATGTGCCCCTTTAGAATCCCTGGGAACTCTACCGGAAGAATAATAAATTTGGTCTGACTTTGTAGCGGTTTATTTTTTGGTGATGATTCAGAATTTTTAGGGGAAATTGAATGCGCGCCCGAAACAGACTCCCCTAATCCTGTTGGGCTTGGGAGTTTTCCGAATCTTTAAGCATAGATACTTCTGACATCTCCCGTACACAAGACATGGTTTCTGACTGGGACTGAGGAACCGATTTCTTCAACAGTTTGCACTCCCGTACTAAATGCCCCATCTGTCCACAGTAAAGGCATAAACCTTCCTTTCTACGCCTCTCCTTCTCTGTTTCAGTAAGTGGAGGACATCGCACCGACTTTCCCTGGTAACCCGGGTTACCAGAGGAGTTTGTGCTCAGGTTGGTGAGGCGCGTCCTATCCTGACTAGAATTTTGAGTGGTGGGTGTTTGTGCAAAAGTTCTCCGGGGGGGAACTGTTCGCAGTAGAGATGTTCGCCTTTCACGAAGACGAAGGTCAATCTGAAGTGACAAGTCAACCAACTCCCTTAGGGTACTGGGCATTGGATAAACGCTATGCAGCGCATCCTTGAATTCCTCCCTAAGACCCTGTAAATATATCGAGTATTGTGTTGATTCTGACCAATTTAATTCTGTGGCTAATTGTTGGAATTTATTTAAGTAAGTGGTTATGTCCCTACCACCCTGTCTGAGATTCAGTAACTCTACGCTTTTAGAGTGAAGAGTGAAAGGTCTATCAAACACTCTTTTCATCTCCGTTGTGAATCTCTCGTAATCATCCAACCAGGGACTTAATGTTTCCACCAAGGGGCTTGCCCAGTTCTGTGCATCCCCGGCTAGATTTGAAA
The DNA here is from genome assembly GCA_030264935.1 of Desmognathus ochrophaeus. NCBI lineage: Eukaryota > Metazoa > Chordata > Amphibia > Caudata > Plethodontidae > Desmognathus > Desmognathus ochrophaeus. The sequence goes on along the minus strand of JASBQH010419557.1, from coordinate 1,647 downwards.
TTACAAACAAAACTTTCGCACGGTCGGTATCAAACTGTAATGGCTTTGCTAAGTAATGTAGTGAGCACTGCACCAGAAAATGTCTACACTGTTGAGGGTCACCGTTAAACTTCTCTGGGGAAGATAATTTCAAATCTTTCTTCTGGGGAATCCTTGGGGAGGAAAATCCCGCATAAGGTAACCTAGGCATTACTGGCTCCGCCTCTGGGTGATGGGTGTCCCCTATATCCATTGGATCTAAGTCCTCCAATGCTGCCAACCTTGCCTGCATATTCCCAAAGTCCTTCCTTGACTCTTTTAATTCCATCTCAATGCTCCCTAAACGAGTATTCAACCGCTCTAATATTTCCTCCATTCCCAGCAGAGTCCTGGTGGTGGCTTTGGCAATCTGTCACAATGCTCAGAAAACCAAACTAATATCACCAGTCTCTTACCTTAAGAATTCTGCTCTCTCAGTTTGGCGGTGCTGGGCTGTGCTGGGATGCTGGGGGCGTGGACGGCCGCCTGGTACAGAGTCAGTCCTCGGTACACAGGAGGCCGGCGCCGCCGGTGTTTGGAGGTGGGGGTGAAGTAGAACTATGGTTGGCTGAGGTTGACTGAAGGGGCAGGTGGATCAGTATTCTCTGGAGACCCTGCAAGACAGGGGAAGCTAATTAGCTATGTTTCCTGCTTCTGCTATGTGAGTCTATTCATCAGTACTTCCCATGTGGGTGTTGCCGACGGCTCACCTTGTTGGGGGGCGGCGCCGGGCTTGGGATGCAGTCTTAAGACGATTCAGTTCACAGTTCTCTGGTTTTGCCCAGCTGCAGCTCAGGTTGCTGGGCGAGTGAAGATTAGTGTCTGAGGCCGAAAAGGTGACGAGGCGCTCCCGGGTAAAGTGGCGGGGAGCGGGACTGCGAGTAGCAGGGACTCGAGGCAGTGGCAGTCCCTCTTCGCTGTTGAAGCTCCGGACGTGGTCCTGAGCGGCTGTCAAGCCGGCAGTTCGGGAGTTGTGGTGGTAGCACCGGAGTGCGGGGTTTCAGACTTCCCTTCACGTATACTCACGGATGTGAGTCGAGTGTCCGGGGAAGAGATAATGCCGGGTCTCGTGTGCCAATCGGGGCCGGGCTAGCCCAAAAAAAATCAGCGGCCTGGTGGGTTTTTTCCCTCGTGGAAGTCGACGATTCCCCAAGGGCAAGTCGAGGAGTGATGTGGGGCTGGAGGGCCTCTTCTGGGCCTAAATCTAAGAGCTCACACAAAAGGCTTCTGCTGACCTGAAGGACGAGTTGCCAAAGCGACCAACGGCCGGCCTTGGAACGCTAAGGTGAGCACGATACGGTGTCCCAGTAGGATCAATGCGCCTAGTATTGCTTTGACTGCAAAGTATGTCACAACTCTGTACACCATATATCTACAAACTATATTGGCGCTATGCTACATCTAATATACTATGTTTACACTAACTACACTGGCTATGTTACTACAACTAACATACTATATTTACACTAACTACACTGACTATGCAACTAACATACTATATTTACACTAACTACACTGGCTATGTTACACGCTACGTTACAATGCCATTGTCAGTTTGTTTTTAAGTGTTCACACCATCCTTAATGCAATTCTGCTTTTATAATTTGTCCACACATCTCATTAGACTGT
>JASBQH010408520.1:0-12576 GCA_030264935.1 Desmognathus ochrophaeus | reverse complement strand
TACCACCAAACAGGCAAAAAACAGCTCAGCACACGAGAGGGCTACTTGTCAAAAATGCTCAGCAGCTAAAGGGTTAATTGACTTGATACTGCCATTTGGTCTTGGACAGAGCGATGGATTCGCATTCGTATTTATTGGGAAAACTCGTGGCCTTTGAAAAACGCCATAAGGAGGCTCAACAGACCGGAGCAGTGATGGCAAAGAAAGAGCAGAACTAGTTGCGTACCTTCAGGCAACGTTGGTTCGGATGGATAGTGGGGGGGGGGTTCCCAGAATCCTCATCATGAACCACTACCAAAGTAGTGTCGGATGCTGTGGAGAACAATTTCAGTTTCTGAGACACAAAAGTTCAAATTCCTCTAAAAAGCACACATATGCCTTTAAAGCCTATAGTGTCTAGAGTACATATAAACCTACTCAGAAACAGACTAAGCGAAGGATTGTTAAAAACCAAACTCCAAAAGCAATTCTCAGAAGAAACGACAGAAAATCTGTATTGAGTAAAAGTAACAACCTTAACATATGTTAACAAAATCAGAGAATGACTCTAAAAGAGGGTTCTCAGATTGACTTTTCTTAAGTGCCAACCATAACACCTGCACAGTAACTACCAACTTTGAGAAGTCCTTTCCTTTTGCCCTTATAGCCTACAAAGAGTTGGCGGTCATACCTGTGTTCTGAAGAACGCGCAAGGTAGTAAATAAACGCTCTCCTGGGAAAAAGATGGTGGAGTCTTCTCCTCACACCCAGGGTGGGGAGGAGGATAGAACACAGGCAGAATAATAGATTATGACAAATGAAAGGGGGACACAACTTTGTGAAGGAAAGAAAGTTTGGTTTTTAAAATACCTTATTTTCAATTTTGGCATAAGGCTGGTCAGCCGACAGAGCCTGCAGCTCACCAATACGGCGAGCAGAAGTAATGGCTACAAGAAAAATGGTTTTCCAAGACAGCAACTGCAACTCAATAGAATGCATGGGTTCAAAGGGAGTACCCTGTAACACAGTCAAACAAACTTAAATCCCAGGGCTCAAATGAAGGGGGCCTAGGAGGAAACAAAATAACAAGTACCTTTAAGAACGGTTTCACCAGTTCAATCTGAAACCGGTCTCTTTCATCAGGAGAGCGGGTGTAGATGGAGATGGCAGCCACATAACCACAAACGGTAGTGGTGTTCAGCCCTGAATCCGTAAGATGACGCAGAAAACTCAGGAGTGAGATGACAGGACAGTTGAACGGATCTTTGTCAGAATTAGTACATTAGCCACAAAACCGCTGACAGCGAGATTTGTAGATGGCTCTCGTCGATGGTCTGAGAGCAGCCATAACGACTTCTGGGACATATTCAGTTAGATCCCAGTGGCTATATCTCATCCCTTCAAAAGCTGGGTGTACAGCTTAAGGCTGTGAGTCTGGATGAAACACCCGACTCCCCCTGTTGTGAAAGCAGGTCTGCCCGATGTGGCAGTCTGATCGAGGTTGAGTTCCAACAGTTCTGAGTACCAGACACGCAGGGGCCAATCTGGTGCGATCATAATCCTCTGGCACCTGTACACCCTGAGGCATGCCACCACCTGCCCAATGAGGGGGCAGAGGGGGAAACGCATACACAAGTTTGAAATACCAGGGTATGTGAACACATCTCCAAGTGCACCTTTTAGAGGGTACACTCTGGCGTAGAATAGACAACATTTACTGTTGTCCGCAGTCACAAATAGGTGGACTTGCGGAGTGCCCTAAGCGCGGAAGATGTATTGAAGAACCTCCTGATGGAGCTCCCACTCGTGGGAGACAGAGGAGAGGCAACTCAGAGTGTCTGCCTGTACGTTATTCTCCCCGGCCAGATGAGCAGCCTGGAGTTAAATGTCATGCAGGATGGCCCACTCCCAGAGAAGGAGTGCTTCCCTGCAAAGTTGGAAGGACCCACTCCTCTTTTGTTTAGTTAATGCATGGCGACGGTGTTGTCCGTGAGAACCAGTAATGATTTGCCACGCAGAGATGAGAGGAAGGAACGAAGGGAAGGAACGAAGGGCAGAACCCGCCCGATTGCTCTCAGTTCCAATAAGTTGATGTGCTGAGAGGATTCTTCTGGACTCCAAAGAGCGCTGGTGGATAGTTCCAGAAAGTGCGCTCCCCACCCTGAGAGGAATGCGTCTGTCACTACAGTTATCCGAGGATGAGGTGGCCAAAATGGCTCACCTCTGAAGCATTTCCACATCCCCCCAACCAGCACAATTGCCGTGCTAAGTCCCCAGTGTGCTGGTTCCACTGGGAAGTCAAAGCTCACTGAGGGGGCCTCATGCGCAGCCGCACATGGGGGACCAGGTGAATGCAAGAGGCCTTCAGCCCAAGCATCCTCTGTAATCTCACTGCTGGGACTTGGGAACCCTTCACAAGGATCTGCATCATCTGCTGAATGGACAGAATCTTCTCTGGAGGGAGAAAATGCCTTTTTCAGAGAAGTGTCCAGAATCGCTTCTATGTACTGGATCCGTTGTGTCGGCACAAGGTGCGATTTCTCCAAATTTAGGGAAAAACCTATAGAAAATAGCAGTGTGCATACTCGAGACGTACGATGTCTCAGTTGAGCCTCTGACGCCGTAGTGGAATATATGTGCCCTCCTTCCGGAGATGACCTGTCAACGCACCTAGAAGCCATTGGCATTAAAACGCTGCCAGTAATTTCGTGAAAACACGAGGGGCTGAGGTCAAGCCAAAAGGCATTGCACATAACTGGTAGTGCTCCTCTGCCACCGTGAAGTGTAGAAAATTCCTGTGGGCCTTTTGGATTCCTGTAGGCCTTGTTTGACGGATTCATACTTCCACATGGAAGTACGCATCCATCAAATCCAGTGACTCCATCCAGTCTCCCTGGGACAGTGGCAACAGGACCTGGGCAAGGGGACACATCTTGAACTTGTCCTTCCGCATGAGCTTGTTCAGTCTCCTCGTCCAAGATTGGACGGAGGCCTCCAGCCTTCTTGGGAACCAGGAAGTAATAGGAATACAATCTGTGGCCTCTTTGTGTGATGGGCACCCATTGAACATCTCCCATCTCTTCACAAACCCCGACAGCCGACCCCCCACCCTCCCCCCCCACTGGGGTGGGATGTAAGGCAGGGGGAAGGTAAGGAAGAAGTCTGAGGGCCAGGGGTAACCTCCTTTGAGCCTGACTGTCTCTGACCCTTACCGCGGCCTCTGCCATGGCCTCTGGAGGACAGCGGAAGCTGCTTTCGGGACTGCCACTTCTTTAAGCTGTGGTTCGGAAGCAGGTTCAGGATGTCTTGTGAGTGGTGCTGAACCGCATCTGCCTTGGCACCAAAAAGGTGTTTGCCATCAAACGGCATGTCCAAAAGTTTGGCCTTTACATCGGGGGAGAAGTGGGAGGTACGTAGTCATGCATACCTGGGCATGGATACCGAAGTGGCCCTGGACCGATTTTACTAAGTCGGCAGCATCCAGGTCACAAAGCAAACTTTGTTTTGTTGTATTCAAGCCCTTGGCAACCAGATGGGATGCTCTTTCTTGAAACTGCTCAGGGAGGTGCTCCACAAAATTCTGGAGGTACTTGAATATACAGTGTGTTTAGCAAGTGAAAGTACAGCTCACATTCAAGGGCCGCAACCATAAACTACAAGCACGGTAAGACTTCTTCGCATAGGCCTTGAGGCACTTGGAGTCCCTGTCCGGTGGAAGATCAGAGAATGTGGTCACATTTGACTGTCAAGTTGCAGCCTGAACCACTAGGCTATTCGGTGATGGATGGATATGCACAAATGCCGGGTCCCCAGCAGGGGCCTTGTATTTCGTGGAAAGCTTCAGGTCCACTGCGGAAATACTGCTGGGGTGCGCCCAGAGGCCAAGGATTGGCTCGGACAGAGCTGGGATAAAAGATAAGGCTGCAGCTGCCCTAGCTTCAGGTGCATCCAAGATCTCTGTTAGGACATGAGTCGTCCTCTCTGGGGTAGGGAGCTGGATCCCCCAGAGTATTAGTGGACTGCTTAAGCACATGCCAATAACCAGTTCCCCATTCAGGCTAGAAGCCAGGGTCTGCTTCAGCCAAGTCACTGACGGGCGACATGTCAAATCAGGTTTTCTGTCAGGTGACGTGTCAAGACCACTGGCATAGACCAACCAGTCGTGGAGAGTCTGAACTGGGCCTCTGCGAATGGGTGCCAAATCAGACTCTACCTCACTACCTGTGTCCACCAGGATGTCCCTGGCCCTGGAAGGAGCAGGGCCTTAAGAGAACCTGACCCGGAAGTCCACGAGGATCTGAAAGGCATAAGGTCCAAAGCGGACCACTACCCCGGCCTCGCAGTGGTGTACCCCAGAACGTTGTCCGTAAAGTTAACACCCAAAGACACATAGGAGGACACCCTTGTCATAGAAGACCCAGTGGGCACCATCCAGGTATCAGCCGCCCTCTTACAAGAATTGAAGATCCCTGTGCTGACCCGGGACCGAAGGCACCGAGGAACTGGGGGTCGATACCGGCCTTACAAGATCCGAGGCCAAAGCAGTCGACGCAGCCCACTGTATCAATGAGGGAGGCACAACAGGATATCTCACAACTGTCTACTCCACTAATCTAGAGAAGGTGCTGGCGGCACCTAGGGAGGATCAACCCAAAGTGGGGATTGAGGCCACGATCCCCAAGGGGGGGAGATGATCTCAGGCAGGGGTCGATCCTCGGGCGTCGAGGAGCGATGCCTTGGGTAGCGAGAGCGGGGGTCGCTGAGAGGTGGAGACCAAAGACCCAGAATGCCGAGGCTCCTGGGTTTTCAAGTGCGAAGGAGAGGAGGTTGAACCCGAGAGGTCACCTGATGGCCGGTGGCACCACCTCGACGATTCCACCGGAGACCTCAGAGGAGAGCCCGGGGATAACACCAAAGAGGCTGCGGGGCGATGCCTGGGAGCTGGCTCTTTCTCCGAGGTCCTTGTGGCAGGGATTGATCTCACAACATCGCACAATCTCGATGAGTTGAGGACTTACCCTTCTCACAGGGCTCCGGCGGCCCAGCAGAGAGCATAGTATGGCACTCTCAAAGGGTCTTGGGGTTCATTGCCGGACAAGACTTGCACTCTTCGATCTGATGGTCAACCCCCAAGCACGACAGACATCGACGATCGGGGGTGGGGGTTGGTGACCAACATCGTCATGTGGGACTTGCAGCACTGCTTGCAGCCTTGGGCTGGGGACGAGATTTTCTACGAGGGAAAACAAGGCCCAAAAATGCAGTAATACATTTTCTCACAAGAAGGATTTCCTTTGCTCTCTAGCATCTGGAATGCGGGGAAAAAAGGAACTGACGTAGGGGGTTCCTGCTGGTGCCTATATAGAAGAGGGATGAGGGCACCATCTGCCGGTGCCCAATGTCGATTGCAGCCTATTGACCTCCGACGTCGTACATCAGCATAAGACCCTGGTGCACAAACCGCTGATTGCGGTTCATGATGAGGTTCATGACCACATGACATGGTTCATTATGAGGATTCTGGGAACCCACTATCCATTAGAACCTGCAAGGCAAGTCATACAGAATACGAGAGGAAAGTTCAAGTTCAAGTGATTTATTGTGCGCACGCCCATGGGCCTCAGCACACATCCGAAAGCAGACACAACCGAATGGACACAGCAAAGCATTATAGCCAGGAGAGTAGTGGGGTCAGATATAGTTTTCAAGTGAAGTCGAACAGCCAGGTCTTGAGAGCCTTTTTAAATTCATCTATGGAGGATAGTAACTTCATAAGAGCAAGCTCAGGCCAACAGCATTTACCGAGCATTGAAAAAAACTTTACATGTCAAAAGCAGACAGACGTTAATACTATAAATAGAAACTAATAAGTAATTGCATTACTTAATATTCAAATGCTCATAGCCATGGTATTCGTACAGACTAAAGGAAAATCTAAACAAACACAAGAGCCCCTGCGTAACTTGTGATGCCCAGACAACTCGACAGTAGATCAGGTGGATCAAAAACAAGTCCCAAAAGAAGAAGATCAATAAGAGAACTTCTTCTCTAACATACTATAACCCTGAGTGCAGGAAGTGGCGAAGGATAGCCACCAGGGATAGGTGACCGAATCCTATACAATAGGACATAAATGCGATAGGCTCTGAACGAACCTTAGCTCTCTCAGGCTGTGAATTCCTATTGTCTAGTTACTGATTACTTTATTGTGACCACCTGTTTCAAACTACCTTGCTGTTTATATCTGTGCTCTGTCAGCACTTGTCTTAATCTTTAAACGATTTTCTGTTTAAATTGTAAAGAACTGCATTTACTTCTTGCAGACCTGTATTAGCATCTGCACCAATTGTAAAAGCTGCTAACTTACCAATTACATAAATTGTTCTAACTGCATAATTGCACTTACCCTGAGTTGGTTTGTGAGTGTACGATTGTATGCAGGCTTGTGACATCGCTTTATTCAGTGTACCCAGGGAGGCCGTAAGTGAGTGCAGAGCAGCTGCCCTGCACTCCGCCGCCCGATCTAATCACTGGACTATTGAAACCGAACTACAGACGCTGTCGTGGCCGGACTACAACTCCCGGCGGCCCTCAATGCACATATTTACATCACTACGGGCCGGTTTGTGCCGGTTCGTGTCCGGGCGTGTAGGGCTGTGGCAACAGTCCTTGCATACCATCTTTAAGGTACTGTTTTTCTGTCTTTGTAAATCCCACCTCGAAGCAGCTGCCCTGTTCCTGCTTACTCCTGTCGCTTTATTCTCTGCTGTTATTGAGACCCGCCTTGCATTATACCATGCTGCAGGCAAGGCTAGCAAAATTCCAGTCCTTATTATCCTCAATGATTCTAGCCACTGAGATCGAAATTGCTGAGGCCAATTCCTCCTCAGACTCCTCTCGTTTCGACCAGATTTTGGCTAATCATCAAGTCCCGAATTCTGACTCCATTGCTCATAGCCATACACAGTCCTTCTCCACGGAACCTCTAATAAATATGGAACTGGCCGACACGAATTGTGTTATACCCGAGAACTCGGGCAGTTCCAATAACATCAAGCAGATTGATAATAATACATACGATATATCCAACATCCTAGCCAACCCGAATAACATCGCGCAGACTGACAACGATATACGTAATATACCAGACAGTACAGGTGGAGCAAACGACACTGCGACCTGTACTAACACTGATCGTGACGTCTCTGGCTTATGTGAGCTTATTAAAGCCAACTTTGATAATATTATTGGGTTATGGCCCCCGTGTGCAAATGCCCCCTATCTTTTAATCTTGTCCACACAACGAATAATACCATCTTGACACATAAAATTGACTCTGTCGATTTACATACACCTACTCCTTTCTGCCAGGAAAATTCCTCCGTTCAAACACCCGAAACTCAAAAATATCTCTCTACCAGAGAATCAGATTATGAAGTTCAACCTACTCTTGTACAGAATACGCACTTGTCAAAGCCTGTAATACACAAAACAGCAAATAACCTGAAATGTGTACTTCTTAACACGTGGTCATTACAGAAACACGCTTTAGAAATAGAAGACTACATCACTGATAATAAACTTGATCGGGGACTTGGCTATCTGCCACCTCTGGCCCCCTTATTTCACTTGCAGTTCCTGAAAAATACATGATTCTTCCAAGGGACAGAGAGGTGGGCAGGGGGGGGGGGGGTGGAGTAGCGATTATCTTTCATAAGCAACTTAATAGTCATGATCTGACCATTGAATCCCCTGAGGGCACCAAATTACTCTGGGTGAAGCTTCTTGTCAATCCTTGTACTACTTGGAATTTTCTTCTTTTGTATAGACCACCACACAAACTTCCCCTGTTTGAATCACAACTCATGGCTTGTCTTTCACCTGCCATTAAACAGACCTCCAAATTTCTCCTACTTGGGGATCTGAATTTTTGGTTTAACGAAGAAGAAGATAAAGCGGACTCCGCCCTCAATGCCGCCTTGACAGATCTAGGCTTTATACAAAATGTTCATGCTCCCACTCACAAAGAAGGTCATGTTCTGGACTGGGTGTGTAGCTTGGGGATGGCAGTTACTAACCTGACTGTATTACCTTGCCCCTTGTCGGATCACTCTTTTGTTACATTTGAGCTCATCATTCCTGAGAAACTGCTCCCTCCCGGCCCAGCCTATTGTACATTTACTAAACGCAATCTAAAGAAACTCACCAAAGAATCATTAGCTCCAGAACTTACTCCACTCTCGTCTGACCTCCATCATTATGAGTCCACAAAAGACATTGCTTCTTTCTATAATCAAGTTCTCACCACAGCTGTTAATCAAATCGCCCCCGTCCAGACCTGTAAAATACGGAAGGATGTGAATGGTAATCCTTGGTTTACCCCAGATTAACTACAACGCAGGAAAGAGAAAAACAAGGCATATAAGGTTTGGTATAAAACACCTACCCTTGCTAAAAAGGAGCTATATCAAAATAAAGCCAACCGCTACAAGAATGAGATTATCTCTAGCAAAAAGAACTACTTTAACAACAGAATAAGTAATGCCAAATCAGACATGAGGGAATTATTTAAGATCTTTCGGGATCTTGAAAGCCCGGACATCAAGCCTCTGACCTCTGTTACCAAAGATAAGGACTGGTGTGAGGCTGTTCAAGCTGCCCTCACATCCAAAGTCGAGAACCTAGGGAAAAATATAGCACTAAAAAAACTACAAGTCCCCTCACCCATCAAGCCCTCAGTACCTCAATAGAACTCCATACCCTGTTTCTCCTTCTCCCGAGTATCCGAAGACGAGGTCTCCAGAATTATCAGAGCACTCAAACCTACATCCTGTCCGGGTGATGCATGCCTGGCCATGATAGTGAAAGATTGTACACATCATCTGATCTCCGCAATCACAAAATTTATTAACTCTTCATTTGAAACAGCCTCTGTCCCCGAGTCTATCAAACAGGCCTGGATCACCCCGCTCTTAAAAAAACCTTCACTTTCTCCTGAAAATGATTGATAAAGTGGCTTACTTACAAATCCAAGCGTATCTGGAGGCCCACAATCTTTTCGGTGTCAGGCAGTCAAATTTTAGAAAACATCATGGAACCGAAACTGCCCTGACTGACCTTAAATCCAGCCTGCTGATGAACATGGACAGAGGCATGATCTCCCTGCTCATGCTTCTTGATTTGTCCCCAGCTTTCGATCTAGTGGATCCTGACATTCTTGTAGACAGGCTTAGGTCATCAGCCAATTATTCTCCTGAAGCCGCATGCTGGATTCAGTCCTTTCTATACGAACGGTCAGTGAGGGTGTTTCATGGATCCATATCAGCTAAACCCCCGCTCCTTTCCTGTGGCGTCCCTCAGGGCTCATGCCTATCCCCAACCCTGTACAATCTATTCACCAAATGGCTTTTTGACATTCTGGACAACATGTGTGTTCTCTACACTCATTATGCAGATGTCACTCAGTTCATTCTGCCTCTGACTGGTGTATATACTGCTGATTCCATCATGATCAATAAAGTCTATGAAACTGTACAGGGTTGGATGGTGCACAATGGCTTGGCCCTTAATGACGCCAAAACCGAACTCTTGGTAGTGGGTACTAGGCAACGTTTGAGCAGACTACTCTCTGAGTACTCAACCTTTACTATTGCCGGCTGTTGCATCCCTGTCGCGCGTAAGGTGAAAACTCTGGGGGTGGTACTAGACTCCATGCTGTCCATGACTACCCAGACCAGTGCTATCCTCTCCTCCTCTTCATATTATACCAAACTTTTGTGCAAGCTTAGACCCTTCCTATCACAGGAGAATTGTGCCATTCTAGCAAGTGCTATCATCGAAGCCAAGATTGATTATTGCGGCAGCCTGCTACATGGCTCTCTTAAATCCAACCTAGCTAGACTGCAAACTCTCCCAAACAGTGCGATCAGGGTCGTCTGTCGCCTAAAATATAGAGATCATGTCTCTGAGGCAAAACGTGGCTTGCATTGGCTTCCCGTAAAAGAACAAATCACTTTTAGAATGTTGACAATCATTCACAAATGCATCTTTGAGAGCGCACCATCTTACTTGAAGGTACGGGTATCACCCAAATCCTCTTCCTAGACTGTTACGCTCCAACTCTCTGCAGTTCCTTTCAACTCCTTGGGTCAAGTTGGTAAATGCTGGGGGAAAGTCTTTTTCAAGTTCAAGTTTATTGTCTTAAAGAAACCGTACAGTTCATACAAGACAAAGGAAAAGAAAATAAAATAAAATTAATACATTTCACATTACCCAATTTCTTAATTTAAAAGTTGTCATTAGAAAAATACAGATCTTAGCTAGATCACAGTGAGACGTTTCATTCAGTAAATCCTTAAAGTCAACAGTAGAATCTGGTTTTAAATATTTTACAAGCCACTGAATGCGCAGCGTTTTGGTCAATTTACACTCAGAACAAAGATGGATTATGTCATCTTTAGCACCAGAACAAGATGAACATATCAAAGGCTGATTGGATACATTCGGACTAAGTCTGCTAGGGAATCAAAGTCTTTTGATTCCCTCGCTCCTTGTCTTTTGCACTCTCTACCGCCTGATATTCGTAACATTTTCGAGTTATATGCCTTTAAAAGGGCATTGAAAACCTTCATATTTACTTAGGCAACTAAGCTTGGCCCTTGTCCATCTGCCTGCGATCGGTTCGAACCTCTTTCTCCTAGTTGTGCCCTACTGAGTTTTTTAAACTTTCTCTTATCCGTTTTTATACATGTTCGTTTGTTATGTTTTGTGTGCGCCATCATGCCCATGGGCCTTTGGCGCGTTAGAAATTAATAAATAAATGTCCCCACCCAAAGGGTGAAGCCCAGAGGAAGGAAACAGCCATAATTCGAGTGCTAAATATAAAGGCAATAAGCCCTTTCAGGGAAAAAACCCTCTTACCAGGCCAGAACCAGAACTTGATCCTTGTTCAGAGAAGCCAAATTGAGGAACCCAACACAGGGGCAAGAAGGGCACTGGTAGACCAAGTATCAAGGAGAGTCTGAAAAGAACCCACAAGAATATGGGTAGCAAGCCATCAGCTCCCTCTCCCAAATGGTGCAGTCACCCATATGTGGGGGAGGCACACAGTCCCCCAAACAGAACCCGGCCCCGCAGAGTGCCCAGTGCTGAAGGGACCCCAGGATTCTCCCTCTCAGCCTCACAGGAAGCAACCCTGAGAATAAGTCTACAAGATTACCGCTGAAAATAACTGGCGTGCACTCCTGGTCAAACTGACCAGCAGGCAGCCCCCAAGTATTAGACCCCCTCGCTCCTGGAACCAAGGGCAAGGGCCACAGAGCAGATCTGAGACTGAAGTCACCAGTGGCGAGGGAGGAGAGGAGATGCGGAGGTCAAACACTGATGCCCAATGTCGGCCGGTCCCACCATCAGCAGCCAAAGGGAGGCAGCCAAACCGACATAAAGAAGTTCGACTGAGGAAAATCGAGAGAAAGGCTCGAGTTCAAACAATTTCCAGACCGGCATCCAGAGGCCACGGTGGGAAAATTGGATCAGGTCGACAGGAGACGAGGACAGACACTGATATGCCCATGACCTTGCTCGAGAAAAAGAGAGGAACCGAGAAAGGACATCGAGCGATGCCACAACCCCAACGACTCCACTGAGGATCTCAAGGAGAACTCCGGGGTGTTCACCGAGACAAGGCACCACACAATATGCAGTTCAAAGCTGGCATCGCTAAAGCGACACCTGGATCCCAAAGAATCAAAGCCCAGATCCCAAAGAATCAAAGCCCAGATCCCAAAGAATCAAAGCCCAGATCCCAAAGAATCAAAGCCCAGATCCCAAGAGACCGCGGACTCACCGTCTTGAGCACTCCAGTAACTTCACGAGGAAAGATCTCGTTAAATATCAACTCCAAGCAGCGACTCCAATGATGGTCAGGACATCGATGCCCTGAGCTGAGGCCTCGACATTTTCTAACAGAAAATATGCCCAAAAGGTAAAAATATTTCTCACAGGAAAAATGAAGGGACATTCCTTGCTCTCCAGCAGGGGAAGACTGGCTCCAGAAATCGGCCCGGGAAAAAAATTTGACAGGCCCACAGGCAGGGGCAGCTGGTGGGTGTAAAAAAAATGTAGTCATACTGTGTAATGTAGCGAGCGAGCGAGCCTGACCCCCATGAGGCGGTACGGGGGTGTTCTCCCCCGTGAGAAATATTTTGAAAATACCTTGCCAAAATAACACATTTTTTAAGTAAAATACAAAAAGTACCTGAACTCTTTTTAAAAATGTAAACACCACGATACTGGATTTTCATTTTTTTCCCATATTTAAAAATAAATACAGAAATAAATTAAACATTCCGTTTGTATTTATCTGTAAAAACAGAAAACTGGGAGCCTTACTCATGACTTACAAATCCTTACGTTTTTTGAAAAACTAAATGCTCCATGCTGGAAAATCTCACTGTGACGAAAGCGGGGCCAGAGGTAGGGGATCGGCCCTTTTCGCACAACCCCCCCACCCCAAAACTTCCCTCCCTTAGCCTGCACGCGGAGGGCTCTCAGGGTTCCGTCCTCAGGTTTAAATTACCAGGGATCTATCGCTCTTTT
>JASBQH010397474.1:0-12606 GCA_030264935.1 Desmognathus ochrophaeus | reverse complement strand
AAACTCTTTCAACCTCGGCACAAGCTTCAGTCCGTCGGTGCGTCCATGTTCAACGTGCTCGCCCCCCGTCTCTGGAACGACCTGCCCGTGTCTATCCGAAGCATCCCTTCGCTAGACTCTTTTAAACAAGCTGTGAAGACCCACTACTTTGCCTAGGTCCCGGTGCCCTAGTCCCTGTTCTGGTCTCTTTCCTGCTCTACTTGTTTGTTTGTCCTTCGTTTCTGTGTGTGCCCTGAGGCCTAGGGGCGTGTGGCATGTTAATACACTCATTAAAGTAAAGTAAAAGTGTTGCGAGGCCTCTGGAGCGAGAGCCAGCTTCCCAGAGTCGCTTGGAGGTTTTGCCAGGGCATTTACCCCAGAGAGCTCCTCAGAGGTCTCCTGAGGATATCGGGCGACCACTCGAGCTCAAACTTCTCCCCTTCTCGCGTGAGGACCTGGGAGCCTTGGCATTTTGGGTCTTTGAAATCTTCCACTTCCACCAAGCGGCACTGCTCTCGATCCCTGAGGTGTCGTAACCCAATGCCCACACAGGAAGGGGATCAACCCTGTCCGAGATCCTCCCCCACCCAGGGGGGTCAGACACTCAGCCTCCACCTCGGGTCGATCCTATTCAGGCGCTACCCCCTGCACCTATTTTTGAGGAGTTCAGGGACCAGCTTCTGCAGTTGCCAGCACTCCTGCCTCCCTTCTTGGAGTCGTTGGTTGGCCCAACTCCCCAGCCGGGACTTGCAACCTCTGCTCCAGACCTATTTTCCTCTGCACCGGCCACTTTGGTTTTGGGTCTGCTTGAGGACCCCCGGCCTGGAGCTCCAGTGCCGGAAATGGCCGATACCAAGTTGGTGCCAAGTGTGCCTGGGGTGTGTCCAGCCGGGTAGTCCCTGAGGTTACCTTTGCAGACTCGTTCCCAGGGTATTACTCTGTGCGGCGGGGGAGAAGACCATCCATGGGTCTAATGCCCTACAGACCTTTGCACCCTTTAAGGTCTGTTGAGGTGGGGTCTGCTGCTCCCTACGGATAGGACATCCTAGTGAAGAGTGACTCAAAGGGCGAGGGCAGGTCTGAAGTGGCGCCTCTTTCACAGGGGCCGTGTTTAGACCCTCCATGAGCATTTGGCCAATGCCAGTGGCCTTGACACATCTCTGGATAGTGACTTGGCCAACCAGAACCCTGGCTTTTACCTTGAATAGGGGACTGGTTACTCGCATGTTTTAAAACAGGCCACAGATATTCCAGGGATTGAGCTCCCTGCCCCAGAAAGCATGACCCATACCCTAATATTTTGAATGAGCCTGAGTCTAAGGTGGCAGTGGCCCTGCTCTTTAGCTCAGCTCTGTCCGAGCACATCCTTGGGCTCTGAGAGCATGCCAGCAATATTTCCGCCGTTGACGCAAAACTTTCCAAGAAAAATAAGGCTTCAGCTGGGGACCTGGCATATGTGTGTATCCATCCGTCGTCAGACAGCCTAGTGGTTCAGGCTGTGACTGTACAGTCAAATGTGACCGTGTTCCCTATTCCTCCACTGGACAGTGACTCCAAGTGCCTTGAGGCCTACGCAAAGAAATCTTACACTTCGTGTAGCAAGCTGAACTTTTGCTCATTACTGCCACTGTATTTTAAGGACCTCCAGAATCTTTTGGAGAACCTGTCAGTGCAGGCGGTGGCTGCCCATCTGATTTCCAAGGGCTTGGAGACAGCTAAACAGAGCTTAGTATGTGGCCTGGACTCGGTGGGTCAGGCCACGGCCAGTGTGGTATCCATACGGAGACATGCATGCATGTGTGCATCCCACTTCATCCTGGACGTACAGTCCAAACCTTTAGATATGCCGTTTGACGGCGAGCACCTCTTTGGTGCCAAAGCAGATGAGGCTCTGGAGCATTTCGGTTCCACACACACTACGGCACTGAAACTGGGGTGGTCTTAACCAGCTGCTAAGAAATTTTCTTTTCAGAAAAAGGGGACTTCTTACCAAAGCAGCAGCAGCCCCAGAAGCAGTTTCTGTTGCCCTCCAGAGGCTGTGGTAAGGATCAACGACAGACGGGCTTGAAGGAGGTTCCTCAGTCCACTCAGGAGCCGTCCTGACCTTCCCACTGCTTTACATGCCACCCCTGTGGGGGGTGAGCTGCTGGTGTTTGTGAACAGATGGTAGGAGATCACCTCAGACCGTTGGGTCCTGCAGATCATTCAGTGGGGTACTGTCTCCCATTTTGGATCAGACCTCACCCTACCCCCCGAAGATGCAGAGGGATTGCACATCTGTCCTGAAGCAGGAGGTGCCCATCACCAGAAGAGGCCATGGATAGTACTACTGGTACTCCTCAGGTCCCATCTTGGACCTGAAGAGACTGAACAAGCATATGCGGAAGTTCAAGATGTGTACCCTCGCCCAGGTCCTGTTGGCACTATCTCAGGGATATTGGAGGGTGTCACTGGACTCGAAGGATGTGTACTTCTACATCCCATCCTTAAGGCCCACTGGAAGTTTCTTCACGGTGGCGAGAGAACACTACCAGTTCTGCTTTTTGCCCTTTGGCCTCACCTCAGCCCCTCGTGTTTTCACAAAGGTGCTGGCACTGGTGGTGGGTCATCTCCAGAAGGAGGGCATCCATGTGTTCCCCATCCTCAATGACTGGCTCATCGTTGTTGACAGAGGACCGACTTGGACAACATCTGTCTCGAGTGTGCACCATCCTCTTTTTTTCTTAGGCTTTTCCCTAAATTGGGGTAAGTTTCACCATGTACCAATGCGACGGATCCAGCACATAGGTACGATCCTGGACACCTCTGCAAGTGGCATTTCCACCAGAGAATTCAGTCCATTCAGCAGATGCTGCATTACCTTTTAGAGGGTTCCCAAGTCCCAGCAGTGAGTTTCCAGGGGATGCTCGGATGGCTGGCCTCTTGCATTCATCTGGTTCCCCATGCACGGCTGCGCAGGAGGCCCCCTCAGTGGGCTTTGGCTTCCCAGTGGAACCAACACACTGGGGACCCACAAGACAAAGTAACTGTGACAACCCAACTTGCAAGCACTTCTGCTGGTTGGGGGGACGTGGCGATGCTTCTGAGAGGTCATCCTTTGCAGCTGCTGCATCAATTGACTGTAGTGACATAAGTGTCACGCTCATCAACTTGTTGGAACTGAGAGTAATACAGCTGACCCTTCGTTCCTTCCTCCCATATCTGCATGGCAGATCAGTACTGATTCTCACAGACAACACCATTGCCATGCATTATCTAAACAAAAGAGAAGGAGTGGGGTCCTTCCGGCTTTCCCAGGAAGCACTCCTTCTCTCGGAGTGGGCCATCCAGCACAACATCCATCTCCAGGCTGCTCATATGGCTGGGGAGAACATTCAGGCAGACACATTGAGTTGCCTCTCCCAGGTCTCCCACGAGTAGGAGCTCCATCTGGAGGTTCTCCAATCCATGTTCCACGCTTGGGGCATTCCGCAAGTCGACCTGTTTGCAACTGCGGCAAACAAAATGTGTTGTCTGTTCTGCTCCAGATTGATCGCCAGTATTGTGATCCTTCATAGATTCACATTGCTGTATTGTAATAGTCCATGTCGACAGACTGGGAGACCGAAGAAATTTTTGTCTATATTCCTATAATAACACATCTCTTTTCTCCCCAGGCTCCCTGAGTGCTGCAAGTATCCTGCCAGCAGATGGCAGTCTCATCACTCCCCTCTGGAGACCAGCCCACACAGGAACTAGCTCAGAATCTTTATCCGCCGTGCACAGGCAACGGAGATCTGGCGCTATCTCTGACAATGTATTTTTTGCATTTTAAAGCTAACAATTTTCTCTTCAATTCAAGGTGGTTGTGGCCTGCTGCTGGTCTTTACTGTTAGGGAGGGAATCTATCTCTTGCCTAGGAGGGCAAGCCCTGCCTAGCCCAGGAAGATTATTGGTAGGCCTCAGCCTCTGACATGGCCTGTAAGGAAGGTGAGTGGGTGCCCCTATTTAAAACCTGCCCAGACTGC
This sequence comes from Desmognathus ochrophaeus, assembly GCA_030264935.1. Lineage (NCBI taxonomy): Eukaryota > Metazoa > Chordata > Amphibia > Caudata > Plethodontidae > Desmognathus > Desmognathus ochrophaeus. Next base: position 8,620 of record JASBQH010397474.1, on the reverse strand, counting down.
AAGGGCAAGATGGGGAGGGATTACCCTCCCACAAGTTCTGTATGCACAGGTGCAATCACAACATTGTGGCATGTCCTATAGGCCAAGGGTTCACCTCCAGAACCCACCAGGACAGGAAAGTGAAGGTCCTAGCCTGTGCGTCGCAGACCTCTGCCCAGACCTCTAGCAAGCGCAAGAGCGTGTCCCCTGTCAGGCAACAGCCAGAAGGGCACAAGGAGTCACACAGATCAGCCTCCATTGATGTCCCCCATAGTCGTGCTGTGTCTGCCTCAGGCCACATGTCACGGACGTTGATGTCGATGCCCTCAATGTCGACCTCAGGGCCACATGCAAAATCGTTGATGAGAGCTCAGACAACGAAGCGAACGGTGCCTACCATGACGTTGAGCACCGCCTTCACCTCAACCATTCCCTTGATGTCAGTGACTTTGCTGTCGACCAAGATGTCGGGACAGCCCTCGATGTTGACTACAGCAAAATCCTCTTCTAGCCAAGATGAGCCTTTGTTAAACTGCTTCCAGCTGGACTTAGACAGCAGGGCACCTTTGCCTCTGCTGGACCTCGATATCTATGCACCCTAGTCACCGGGGACAGTGCTGTTTGTGCCTCCTCTACCACCACCTCCGCCTCTGGAGCAGCCCAGTGCTTTCCTGGAGGAGATTCAACTGAAGCTCGCCAAGCACATTGCCACCCTGGAGAGGGGTTGGCAGGAGAGAGACGCAGCCAGGCATGAGGAGCCACGCCAGGCACAAGAACTCATGAGCCAGCAGGCTGAGGAGCTTATGCGACTGAAAGAGGCAGAACAGGCACAGCTGGCCGAAAAGGACCCAGGGGATGATGAGGAAGAATCGTATGAGCCAGAGGATGAAGAGAACTTTACCCGGATGAAGGCCCTCACGACCTGGGGGACTGGAACATCCCTGCCCCCACGGAGGACCCTCTCTATGAACCCATGCCATCACACCCGGACGACCCAGCGACCTACGCAAGTCTCATACAGTGGGCAAGAATACACTTCAATATCCCACTACTACAGCTGACACCATCTGCCAGTTTCCTGCTGGATAAATTGGAGGAATCCTACCACCCTCCGGCAGCCATTCCAGTAGACGCACATGTCTGAGGACTGGGCCTACAGCTTATGCGGGCACCTGTCAATACTCCCGCAGTGAGCGTCAGGCAGCATAAGGAGTACAAGGTCCTGGATTCAGACCCATTATGCCTGAGGGCACAACCATTGCCGGAGTCCATTATAGTCTCTGAGGCCATGAAGAGTTCAGCGAACCATCCACCTTGACCACTGTGCCACCAGAAAAGGAAGCACGCAAACAGGACAGCACAGTCAAGAAGGTGCTGTCCAGCGGCGCTCTCACGGTGAGGGCGGCCAACAGTGAAGTCCTGTTTTCCCGATAAGACAGGGACCAATGGGATTGCTGACCTGATCCAGTTTCTGCTGGAGGACAAGCGACAGCAGGCCGGAGACACGTTGCTCCGGGCAGACTATCCGCAAATGACATTCTATGGTCCATGCTGGTCCTGGCAGATAATGGCTTCCTCCAGCCCTTGCAAGTGGTACTGCTGAGCTGGCCAGCATGGCTGTCGGCTGAGAGATTTCCACCGGACCTGCAGGCAAAGGTCCTCAACCTGCCATTTGAGGGTGACAGCCTCTTCGGCTCGGCGGCAGATGAAGCACTGATGGCGGTAAAATCCGAGTGGTCAAAATCCGAGTGGAAAGCCATGAAGGCCATGGGGGGTTTGCAAGAGAGGCAACCACGTCATGGAGGCCAGAAAAGCCACTTCCAGCAGCGGCAATTCTCACAGCCTGACAAGTGGGTGCTTCAACTACTTGCCGAGGGACACTCCTTGGAGTTCATGACCAAACCAACAGACATTCGCCTCGACCAAGTCGAGCTACACAACACAATGTTCTGCTGTACACCGAAGCACCAGAACTGCTTGCGAAGTGGGTAATCGAATCTTTGCCAGAAAGGTCAGGGGGTGTACTCAAGGTCTTTGTGATCCCAAAGAAGAAAGACCAGCAGCCAAACCTCAATCTCAGACCCCTCAACCAGTTCATCTGCAAGCACTTCTTCCGCATGGTTACCCCACAGGCAGTTGTGAATCTGCTCCGACCAGGAGAGTGAATGGCTTCCATCGATTTACAGGACATGTACTTCACGTCCCCATCCACAGAAAGCACTGTCGCTTCCTCAGGTTCCTGGTGGGGAATGACAATTTCCAATAGAGAGTGTTACCCTTCTGACTCAGGTCAGCACCGAGGGTATTCATGGAGGTCCTGGCACCAGTAGCAGCTCACCTAAGGCACTAGGCCACGCAAGTGTTTCCCTACCTCGACGACTGGCTCATCAAGGCAGCATCGCAGAAGGAGACCCTTACAGCCACAGAGGATTGTCTGCGAGTTTTTGCCTGCATAAACCTAGAAAAATCAGTGACACATCCCAAGCAACAACTGGTGTTCCTGGATGCTTTGTTGGACATGAAGGGCTGGTTCAGGCTCTCAGACGACAGAATACAAGCACTGACCAGTGCGGTGAGAAGGCTGCACGTGTGCTGCATGGCCACAGTGCGACATGTGAATTCGCTACTGGGGCAGATATCATCATACATCTACTTCATAATGCAGTGCAGGTTGCACATGCGTCCCCTGCAAGAAATGCTGTCGGACCAGTGGGTACAGACCAAGGGGGACTGGGACGACATCATAGAAGTGACAGCTGGGAAAACTGTCTCCAATGGTGGATGTAGCTGGTGAATCTGCCACTGGGCCTTCTGATGCTGCAGGAAGTGGTGCTCCATTCAATCACTACGTATGCGTCCCTCCCGGGTTGGGGATCCCACATAGTGGACCAGCAAGTGCAGGGGGTCTGGTCTGGGCATGAGCAGCTGCTCCACATCAACGTGCTAGAGCTTAGAGCGGTCCGGCTAGTGCTGGTGTTCCTCCCAGTCATCACTGGACAGTGGTCAGGATCCTGACGGACAATACTATGACAATGTACTCCTCCGATAGCACTCAGGTCTAGAGTGCTATCGGAGGAGGCCCAAACCCTCTGGTGATGAGTGATTCACCACAGGATATCCCGCCAGGTGTTCCACATGGCAGGAGTGAGGAATGACCAGGCAGACTTCTTCAGCAGGGAAGTGGCCTAAATGCAGGAGTGGGAGGTGTGCGAAGAGGTGGCAGATCGCTTTGCGACAAGACACAACTGCAAGTATGCCACAATTGCCTCCAGGTACCAGGAGTCAGAGGGTGACGCCCCTCATACCCTGGACGGGGAGTCTCCTGTACGCGTTCCCGCCAATCCCTCTGGTTCCGAGGTTCTGCAGAGACTGCAGCTGTGCGAAGCCCCATTGCCCCACGCTGGCTGCGCCACGTCTGGTTTCAAGAGCTTCTGTTGCTATCCAGATGGCATCACTGGCAGCTGCCGAGCAGGCAGGACCCGCTCACCAAGGACAAACAGAACCATACAAGGCATGACCCAGTAACACTTCTCTACCAACATTGGGTCTTTTCATAGCACCATACAAAACCTGTTGGAAGTGGGATAAATTTATCAAACATAAATTTAGCTAGAACACTAGTCACATAAATGATCAACGATTCTAAGATGTAACGGATACAAAATTTGTGTGTTCAAAAACTTCAGTAGTAAAAACATAAAAAATGTAAAGCATCATACATCCACCATTGTCATGTTTGTATAAAAATATACTCTGAGAATTTTATTGACATAGTGACCAAAAACCAACTTCATCCATATACATAAATACAAAAGCATAAATACAACAAAATCATTCACATACACATAAATGAAAAAGAACAATATACATTAGAAACACATGAACAAATTCCAATGCTCGACTAGTTTGTTGTTGCTTTGTGGAAGGTATTAACACTTTCTACTCCTCATCAATAGGTACAGGAGTGGTCCAATTATAGCATTATCACAAAGAAATACACGCCGACAGCCTGTTTTGGCTCTTGGAACTGTGATTCATGGCAGAGCCATCCTGAGGGCAATATTCACACATATAAGGTCATCTTATAGTTTAAAATAAAATGTAATATTTTAATATAAACAGACAATTAGTGTAGGGTGTATACTGCCAATACTTTCTTTCATTAAACTAAAATCCAATGTTTAAATACTACAGACACCATTCCTACAGGAAGGCCACCAAAGGTACAGAGTTGATGTCACACCGTGTACTAGAAAACGGGGGAATCAAAGAAGCAAAAGCCCACACACAGCCACACAGTTCACCCGAGAAAGTGCTCACCACAGGTGTAAAGTGTCAAGCGAACTCCTAAAGTCCACTACTTACTTTAGCATCAGCCTTAACGCCCAAATCTCAGTACAGGGGCTCCTATCATGAAGACCAAATCTCTCTAATAATTATCAGATACTCCTATCGCAGACCTCCAGGGTTGCCCTCCCATACTTACGTACCACCTAAGTGGGCTTCACCTAGTCTGAAGAAAGGAAATAAATGGGCCCCAGCATCGATGGATCTTTGCGTTGGAGTTGGTGGAATCTCTTTCTGCTTGCAAAGCAGAAAATAGGTCATGTAGCCAATGAGAAGGTGAAGGAGCCAAATGATATTTCCACACTTTGGCTATAAGCATACAGGCAATAATGCATGCCTTCAGAATCAATGGAAGGAAATTGGTCTGGATATCATCATCATCTATCCCCAGATATATCAATGTCTTGGTCAATTGGATAGGTTGACCGATTATTCCTTTGTAGCTGTGTTGCCACATGCTTCTAAAAATCGGATAAAATGTGGCAGTCAGTAAACATATGCGTTAAACCGGCGTGTAAAAGATGACAATGTGGACAGGAAGCAAAAAAAACCACATTACTGTGTACATGATTTCTTTCCTTTAATTTTTGTTTCCCCACGTTCATTAGCCTTTTTTGCTAAATTATTTTCATTTCCAAATTTAATTGTCTTTCATATAACTAAGAAACCAAAACATTTTTAGGGAAAAAGATATATTAGATTATTCGTATGGGTTTTCGTGATCCTGCTGGCTAATGGAGAATTATTCAAATTTTATGACTAAGTGAATAATCCTGAATGAAGAAGCCATGAATCCCAGGCTCACCAGCCAAAACTACACTTCCCAGCCTGCCTGAGGCTACATTGCTCCCACTCTGTCATGTATGGTGTATTGGCAGACCTCTTGTTATGACAGGTCAGAGACTTGAGAGACAATTGGCTTTCCTGTTCTCCTCACCCCCAACCTGGCCAAGAAAAAATGCTAGTGGGTGCTTATCTGCCTAGCAGGTGTAGTGGGTGAAGACTTGAAAAGTGCCCAGTAGTTATTGAGACCGACTGAAAGTAAATTATCACCTCAGTAAGCAGTGTTAAATGATTGCATAATCAGAATGGGGATAGCCCAATAAAATGTAGAAATTCAATATATGTGAAGCAGTGTAATAAAATATTTGTATATTCCACTAACTTAATGCACACATAAAAGCATATAATGTAGCAACTTGCTAAAACTGCCCCCCCTTCCTTCAGCCTTCTAGTGTTGTACTTGAAAGTGGTAACGCTGCTGGCTCTCAAGTAATTAGGGTTAGGTGAGAAGCAGACTTTTCATATTGCCTTCTGCTGCGACCCCTACCTGCTGGACTCGGGTAAGTCCTGTGCTTACGCATTTCATCCTCTTCTGCCACGGGTTAGAGTGGGCAAGCAGTAAGTGTAAGTGCTATCCATACCGTCGTTATGTGAACTTCAGTGGATTGTTGCTATTCAGTTATTCCAGGGATAGTTTCCTGGGTCTTTGCTACTGGGCGCTTCCACGCATTCATTCATTCCTTCCTATCCATCACTAGAGCAGGGCAAGCCGTGGAAGACTTGAGCCAACCACCTTACTTGGCTCCGAATGACCTAAAAACGTTCTCAAGACTGACTTGTGCCAATAAAATATGTTTAATAAAGTTTTATGCAGGATATTCTTTTACATTTTCACTTTGATGGACTTTAAAATGTTTTAAGACACAAAATATCGTCTCGACTGTTCTAATATGCCTTCAGAAGCCAAGACAAATGCCTGGCTCAACTGGTCATGTGATTTTTTGTTTTTCGCCCTGGCTAGCTCAGCTCTACCCATCATTACTGCACCTCCTCCGTCTGAACTTTGGTTGCTAGTAGAGTTGCCAACTACTCTTTCCCTAGAGCACGAAACAGCCAGACTTCATTCACCACAACTTGTGCCTGACAGGGTTGGTTTAATCACCGGGCATTGAAAAGATGCTCCTTTATGCATAAAGTGGGTTCTAGCCTCTGCTGCTACCTCCATTCTGGGACCCACTGATCTATGCGAAGGGAGGCTGTGTAAGGTGGACGGGTCGCCTGCTCTGTCTTTTATACAGACACATCACTTTGGATATTCTGTCTCTGTGTTCGCCATCAGTCTAAGGCTGTGAAACATCAGCCTCGCAGCTGTTGTCGACTATGTTCAATGCAGATAGTGCCCCAAGTTTGAGTGACTCTAGAAGCGTGGGGCCTACACCAAGCAGGGCAGGGGAATCAATGCAAAGTAGAGTCTGTTGTAAGTGGTCAGCATGGTCACCCCCTTACTTGTGACATTGGGTCTCCATTGCGCTAGCAGGTGAGAAAGTCACAGACCATGCTCGCCCTACCATAGGCAACATAGGCAATAACCTGCAGCAGAGTGACAGAAATGGCCATAATACCATTTTTTTTCCACCTGGACTAGAAGGACCATAATATTCCTTGTTGGAGTGAGGTATCTGGCTCTTTCCATGATGTAGGATACAGATTCCACTCCAAGCAGGTTGTAACTCTATAGGGTGTAAGAGTGGAGGCCAGTTGAACAGACTAGCAGTAACTCTGGTAGGGCAGTTCTCACAGTTACTGTATATGCTGGTGGTTGGGCTAATATACTCCACATGACCCACATGCAGTTGCTTTTCAACAAATTATGTGTCGGAGTGAATGGTATAGTGATCTGATACCAAGGTATAGTAATATCAGCAGTCGATAGTGGTGCCGTACACCTTGTGAGTCATGCTCGGGCTGTTTGTGGCCAGTACTGGGAGGGTGTTGGAGTTTGGCTAGTACAGTGCTTAGACTATAGCGCCAGATTTTGCCTGATGGCTGCTTCTCAAGTATCAGTAACAGCGTCCAGATTCCCTTTGGCACTTCTTTCCCAGGGAACCGCACTGGTTCTCCATCATCGTGTCGCCTGTGTGCATGCACTAGCAATTCTGGTTGGTATGCGTTTGTAATCCGTGATCTTCAGATCCTGCCACTGTTCTCCAACTTCTTCGACTATGTTATGCCATTAATTTATTGTGTGAAGTGTCCTTGACAGGTATGTTGCATGCATGAAGTGCATCCCTAGTTTTGCACACTTTGGTGCAGGCACGGTTTTGTTCAGTTCTCAAAAGAGGCACCTTGCATATTATAAGAACTCCAAGTCCTCAGCATGTATCAACCAATAATCTACATAGATCCTGAATGGGACTATGTAATTTTGTCACGAGAATTACTGCGCCTGCATTTACTACTCACTATATAAGGGACTTGTGTAGTTAGTTTGAAAAAGGTTGGTGGGTATCCCTGCGCACAGCAGGAGCATGAGGGGGGGCATTCCTCGCAGGCCTACATCATTTGCATGCCTTGATTTACTGATTGAGGCACAGTAAATTCAGGCGACCAAACTACATGTGTCCTTGTGGTGGGAGAGAGATCTTATGTTACTTGATTTCTTATAGCACACAGAATCACCACCCCAGCGGTATTGATGCACCATGGGCTGAAGAGGATCAACAGCCCAATTTTCAGCTGAGATCCCACAACTTTCCCCAGTGTCTGAGGTTTTATCTGTGCTTTGAACCTCGCGAAAGCTCGACACATGACTCCCTCCTCATTGAGTGTATTTGGTTGTTGTGTGTCAGTTTATATGTGGAATTAGCTCACCCCGAGGAGCCTAAAAACGGAGTAGGGAGGAGAAGGTATGTGTTTTCGGTGAGCGGTAGGGTGTGTGGTTTTCATGTTGTTAGTATTGTTCTTATTTTGGCAAGTACAGGGCTGTGACGGATATGATGGAGTGGTCGATTTTATTCTTGTAATTAAAAGCAACAGTCCACCCTGGTAAGGTTAGGGTTGTGAGGAACATAAAGTACCATGTGTTTAAAATATAAGTCCTGTGTATGGTTAACAAATGTTTGTAAACTGCGTAATTGACTTCCATGGCAGGTCAGGACTCACATCCCAGAGTCACATCGCCAAAGACTTGTCAGAAAATGTATCACAGGTGATGGCAATGGACGCCCTTCACCTACCATCCCCATAGCCTTCCTTGGAGCATGATAACTTCTTGTGTGGATGGGGGATATAGGGACACATTTTGTGAAGGGGAGACTAGTAATGGGACACTCTATGGGATAGCAAGCATTAGAAAATACAATAGTCCATTGCATGACAATGAAACCATTGTGTGGCCCTCCTCCCCCTTCTTCCCGAGCCACCTGTTCCTACCGCAATCTTATATCATGTTATGTTATGTTATGTTACGAGGTATTTATATAGCCCCCGAAGTACGACTATTGCCGTTTCT
>JASBQH010386415.1:0-12696 GCA_030264935.1 Desmognathus ochrophaeus | reverse complement strand
CCTCACATCTCATCCCACCCTCCCGCTCATAGTCTAAACGCCTTCAGCTGCCCACCCAGCAACTCACATACAGAAAACGAATGGCATGGGCTAATGCTCGTTGTTACAGCCTTAAGCTGGTCAACTACAAAACGTATGAAGTAGTATAACAGGAGCACTGAAATAACCCTGTCCTGTAGAGATCCTCAAAGTAAACTGTCTGGGACACTCTGAGCACAAGCCACTGTACTCTCTTCCACTTATCGAAATGCGGCAATATATTGTGTAACATAGCTGCAAGTGAAGTAACCTGGTTTTCAGTGGGGCGCAACAAGCTCTTCCCAGGGGTACAACACATACACTACCCATTCTTACAACTAATGATTAAAGTACTTAGGAAAGGTTATTCTAACACACTTGGCTCGTATTGCAATAATAATGTACACATGATCTGCACACTATCATCTAGAGATTATTACCTGGCAAACATGCCGAGAGCAGGAACTATGCACATAGGAAAGCCTTGAGGATGCTCAAGAATCAGCATCTTGTATAAATTATTTACAATGCATACTAAAGCCTTCAGTATCGGACAAGTGCAGGGGTGCACTTCATACTACTGTCTTCCGAATCAGACAAGTGCAGCGGTGCACTTCATACTACTGTCTTCAGAATCAGACAAGTGCAGCGGTGAGTAGTATGAGAACCCACCTTTCCTCAACTTGGAATCTGACAGGTGCCCCGCCCCTTTTGCACCTGTTCCTGGAATGTATGGAATGTATGGAATGTTGTAAGTATGCGGCTATGACATCATGGGTTAGACCGTGGGAACTAAGGTCCTGGTATGCGTAGAGAATGCTGGGCTGATGTCACCGGCTAGGGTGTGGGAACTTTTGAACAAGCCCTTTTGAACAGCCCATGCTATAGCGGTGTAACACACTGGTAATGTAGATTTGCAGTACAGCGGTCACACGGCTCGCGCTATATTTTAATGAAATATCAGGGATGTGTTAGGGGTGCACGTGTTTGTCAAAGCTCCTAAAATAAAAAGCAGCAATGCATTTGCAGTACACTGGGCCTCTAGACACATGCAGAGTGTTATTCAAGGGGCCATGCATTTGTCAGAAACTCTGAAAAGACCATGTATTTAACACGGGGTGTACGCAGACATTTTAAGTAATCTACACTGTGGTGTAATGTTTAGTTTGATCAAATGTTCAAGCTGTACAGGGCCCTGTATATGTACCAGGCAGACGGTGAAAAATAAAAGTGGCTTCAGCTTTTTAAAATGCACGCATCCACAGCAGCTGAGCATAGGCTTGTAGCCCAAAGTCACAGACGCGCTCAAAGCATCGGAGGTGTCAGAGGGCTCGCAATCACAGGCATTAGAGCACTCGCCTGAACGTGTGACTTCAGACCGTGGGACAGTGCCTTACAGCTGACGGACCCCGGGCTATTTTGGGAACAGCAGCTGATGCAAATACGCGTTACAGGCTCTCCCACGCAGAGCAGTGCAAACACACGGCTGCTTAGGCAGGATGTTTAGCGGGGGTTCACACCCCCGTGTAAAAACACCAAGTGCTGCTAGCAGCTGAACAGGGATGAGACGTTTTAAAAACTGTTATTGACATATCTCAGCCGCATACAAACAGGTGAACAAAATAAGTTTATGTGTGGCCGTCTATTTTAAAAGGGTTAACCCACCCACGCCAGGAATTCATCAGGAATGCACAATGCATTCCTTAGCAGCGAGGAGCCCCTGTTGGGACATTTCTAAATGTAAATAAAATGCAGATGATGGTCGTCTATTTTAAAAGGGTTAACCTCCCATAGTGTCACCCCCCACCACGATATTGTTACAGCTATAGCAGGACAGCTGTGGGGCGCATCTATAAAGAGGGATGAATCCCCCGCGGGGGCTGAGTTATGACAACTATCGGCGTGTCAGTGTGAAGCAGGGGAGCCTGAACAGCTCAGCTACACGTGTCAGAGGGTGACACAGGTTTTTTCACCGATCGTTATCCCTGAGGTGTCGAATTTGAGCCCCGCACTTTGTCGTGTGGACTGGAAGCCGTCCTGTTGCAATTTGAGCCCGGCGATTTGTCGTGAGGCCTGGAAGCCGGACTGTTGGAATTTGAGCCCCGCACTTTGGCGTGTGGCCTGGAAGCCGGACTGTTTGAATTTGAGCCCCACACTTTGTCGTGTGGCCTGGAAGCCAGACTGGACTGTGGATTATAACAGCTGGAGTTCGTCCGAGTCCTCGCTGGAACAGTGCATGGAGACGTGTGACTCGGTGAGTGAGCTGTAGAAAAAGCAATGTAATTAATGTTAATCTTGTTTCCAAACAATGTATAAGTGGGGGGGGCTCTGTTTGGGGTGCCCGGGTCTGTGCATAGCTCCGCGTGGGGGTGTTTTGGGACACATGTAGCGATTAATGTAACGTAATGTTTTTTCATAAGGTGTTTTTAAAACCGAGCTCTGTGTTTGTGGGGTGGGGGTTCTGATGGTGGTAACCAGGTATGTGCATAGCACCGATGAGTGGTGTTTTGGGACATATGTAGCGATCAATGCCCCATAATGATGTTTTTCATAAGGTGTTTTTAAAACTGAGCGAGGCAGTTGGGTCGCTGGTTCTGATGGTGTTATTCAAGCGGGGCATACCGCCTAGAGGTGTTTGTCGAAAGCTCGCTGCTCAATACATTACACTAGCATGCTGTCTCTAGGTGTTTTTAAAAAAAAAAAAAAAAAAATAAGAAATAGGGAACACGCCGATGTCTAATGCCGGTTTATTTTACACAGTCACAGGGCAGTGGTGAAATCGCGGTGTTGTCTGCACGACTTCCGAGGCATTCTGTGCGAAGGGTCCCCAACAGCGTGACTCTCTGAGTGGGATACAGAAAGGTAATGGCATGCATATCTGCACGTAATACAGTAAAACCAGGTGTGTTCTCTACAGTTGTTTCCAAACAAGGATTGAGCGGGGGTGCTGCTGTGTTATTCAGGCAGACCATAGCTCATGGGGCAGGGTCTTGATAAATGTGTTATACTGAAGCCGTAGTGTTCTCTACAGTTGTTTACAAAGAAGGACTGTGTGGAGGTGTTGCTGCCCGTGACATGTTATGCCTTAGGGGTGTTTGAAATTCTAAAAGATAGACACTGTAGATGCTGGGCTTCTAGGTTATGTGTCATGCTTTCTATAGAGGTAAAATAAAGTGTATATACAGATTATTAGCACCTTCCACATTTTTAATGGTGGTATCGTGTGGTTTAGTCAGTACGCTGAAACACACGCTTAGGCCGTAAATGCAGCAATGTATCCGATCCCACAAAGTGTTTTAAAAGTGTACGCGTGTGTATGGTTTGTGACACACAGATACCGGATGCGGTGTTTTCAAGGGTTACATTTTAAACAAATAGAACTGTATCATCTCTGTTGTTTTAGATAGAGTAAACTGCTTAAATTGATAAATGTGTTACACCGGTGCTGAAGTGTTCTCTACAGTTGTTTTAAAAACGTATAATAGGGCAGGTGAGGGTGCTGTTGTGTTAAGCAGGCACAGCATAGCTCCTAAAAGCGCTTGGCACAGGGTCATGATAAATGCGTTATACTGGTGCAGACGTTTTTTTTAAAAAAAAAAAAACATACAATAGGGGTAACAAGACATTGTGTAATGCCTGTTTATTTTACACAGCTAACGCGGAGTGTGAAATCACAGAACTGTCTGACCTACTACCGAGAACGTTGTGACAAGAGCTAGAACCCCAGCAATCCGACATGTATCAGGTGAGCCCGGCCTCATGTTTTAACATCAGTATGTTTTAGCTGTACGAGCTCTGTGAAACACAGTAGACACACCCCGTCGGTATGTTAACAGTATAATTTTCTTTAGAAAACAGGGATGCAGCGTGGTGATGCGTGGTACTCATTACGTGTTTTATAGTCAACAGGTATTACGAAATCGTTAACAGCTGCCGGCGCGGAGGGGAGCGATAACTGCGTAAGAAATCCACCATCGGGGACATACAGTCATACGGGGGAGACCCTGAGAGACAATGCACAACCTTTAGGGGTGTTTCGGTTTGGGAGACAACCCTTGCTGGACATTGGTAACACAGCTGATGGTGTTCGCACATACTCTGATGATGTAAATGGTGGACACGCAGGCCACGTTAAGGGGGGTTGTGTTGTAATGGGTGCTAACGCGACAGTTGGTACTATGAACGACAGAGCGGGTGTATGTACTGATGTTTGCAGTCCTTTTTCACAATGTGTTGTTGAAACCCACCGAGCGCAGGTAAAAACAAAGGGTGTAAAGAGACAGTCGGGCGTAGATGGCGGTGTGGTTGGCTCAGTTGGGAAGGAAAATGGTAACACACCTATTTCTAAGAGGTTGGCGGGTAAATTGACCACAGCACCTAGGTCTAAATACAACAGGCTTTCACTGAAAAGGCGCGTTAGAAGAGATTGCGCGCCACGCGGCGTTAGTGCTTCGCGCAGGAACCCCCTAGAAATACCCGTGGGTGCTACCACACACGTTGAAGAAGAGATCTCTAAACCCCCTGTGCAAACACCCAGCAACACAGACGGCGCAGCGCGCGACGCCGGCAGCACCGCTGTACCATTCCCAGAACCGCTCAGTCCATTTCAGACATCCTATGTGTACGAAGATATCAGCGACGCTGATGAGGGTGGGAGGGAGATACCGAGCGCCACACAGTACACACCTAACAATCAGACCGCTGACTTCTTTGACCCCCTCAATAACGCATTAAAAGCGCTAGCTCCAGTCTGTGATGACGCCTGCGACGATATGCAGGGGTCGCACTCTCTCACACCCGAACAGATAAGGGTGCAGTTCCACCACTTAGTCAGAATCACTTGCGACCCGTCGTCTGCGACGGATGATACAAGCGCGTTAAACGCGTTGACGCTGGCTGCCGAAGAGTTGGCGCTGGATATCTCCACGCAGAGCGCCCACTCAACAGCTCATGAGCTCATACAGTTATGCAGCGACGATATAGATCAGTGTGTTAACACCCGTGTTGAAACAGATAGCACGCTGTTTGGGGTGTGTGTAGCGGGCGAGGGGTTCTGTGAAGACGCTCAAGGCACATCCACACAAGACCTAGCGCGCGATACTATATACTGGCAGACACCAGACAGCGAACCCGCGAATACCCACATTCCCACGACCCCCCAACACCAAAACACCAAGCAGTCGGATATCATCGTTATACACAGCGACGATGAAAGCGAGGGGTGTGTGTCACAACAATTAATAAAGGGTGGCGATAGACCGAGCGTTATTAAACTCAACACCCGTAATGCGCGACTAGATACAGCGGTAATAACCACGGTGCTGCGTGGAAGCCCAGGGCGTGTTGATAACATCGGGGTTGTATCCGTTACAGAGCAGTCTGTTAACACCCACGTAGCGGGTGGTGGAAACCCCGCAACCCCAGCGCTCGATGTGGTACAGCGTGTAACAGACAGCAAACACATAGCGGGGGGTATCACAAACAGGCTAGGGCTTCGACACCTACAGGATGCCTCAACAACCCAATCTAAAAAACGTAAAAACAGGGCGGGCGGAGATACGGGTATGGAGACGGCACCCCCTCTGCATCTGACCCCCAGGCCCTACGCGGTACCGACCGCTAAAAAGTGTTATAAAGCGGGCGGTGGGAATAACACTCTAAAAACAAGGTCCCCGATAGACGCAGTACCCGCACACCCTACAGAGTGTGTATTAACACGGCCTACAAAGCATAAAAACAAGAGTAGAGGGTCTGCCAGTGATACACCAAGGGGATCCACCCCTTCGCCGAGGGTAGGCGTACCGGTGCAGGGCTACACGGCGCCTGTACAGGGGCCACACGCGCATGCTTGTACAAAACGTAAAAGCACGAGCCGAGACAATAGCGCACCGTGGGCTAAACACCGACGCATGATGGCCTCCGTGAAAAGGGTGCTGCGGCGGTGCGCGGGGTTAGCGAAAACACCGGAGAACGCGGGTATTTTTGACCATTACGAAACGTACTTTGATCGGGCGCTAGAGAAGGAAGACGAGTTTACCAGAGCCCAGGAAACAGCTCGAGACCAGTCATGGAGGGTGGTACAACCGGGGCTCCAATGGTATCAAACACCTCTAAACCCGCAGAGTAGCGGGGGGCTCACCCATTTTCTTCAGATAGGTGACCCCGCAGGTCCAGTGGTGAGAGCCGTGGAAGACGGTGAGCAGCCGGGCACCAGCGTGGGTGCCGGTGTCGACGGCACAGGACAAGTGAAACAGCGGGTCGCCCAACACACAGCGTGACTAGAGCGGGACCCGTGCGCGACAGACGTTGCTTGTAATGCGGACACACCTCAGCCCCTGATACAGACGGGCGGGTGTGTTAAGCCGCCTAAAGCTAGGGTTAAACAGTTAGGAGCGCTTGATAGGTGTATAAAGCGACACAGGGCTCGTCGCCGCCACAAACACCTGTTCAGATTACTGAAAAAAGCGCGGGTCATTCTAAGTAGACGTCGCCCTCGTGGTACTACGGGTACTACGACGGCGAGCTCCGTAGACATCCGGACCGCGGCACGCGCCGACCCCCGCGACGACCCCTGTAGTTCGCGGGGGTCACCACCGGACGCGCAGAGGCAAAGACACAGCGATAACAACGTGTATCTACAGAGCGTGCGAACCTATCAGAAAACCTTTAAAAAACATAAAGCAGTGGAGATGTATGAAGAGTTTCGTTTTATTAACCTGGAGAATATTCAGTCGTTAATACACGGTGTCGTAATTGTGACGGACGCCATCCAGGGGCTCGTTACCAGGGCATTACAGCAGGCTGAACCCAATGATTTTGTTCAGATCAGGCTGGACGGTGCCGGTCTGAATAGACCCCTCTTCACACGGAGGAGCGCCCGCGATGTCTTTTGCGCTCACCAGTTTCTGGAGAATATACAGAGACTACTACAGAGCAAGGCCGAGATCTTGGGGTCCACGCCTCTGAAAATTATCACGTTGGTGGTACGCCCGTTGGCAGGGGGCAAATACAGACCGATCAACCAGATTCTCGGTAGACACATTCTCGCCACTAAGAGGCGCTGGCTGTTAGATTACCAGTTTGAGGATGGACATCTATGCCTCGCCGCGAGTCTGTTAGGTTTATTAGACCGGTCGTGTACCGACGGTGTGATATTCCAGAGGGCGCTAGAGTTACACCGGGCATTAGGCATCCCCGTTGACAAACCCGTCAGTTTTAATCAGCTGCCCTTGTTCGAGAAGTATTTCGACAGGCCGATCAAAATTATCAGCTTTGACAACGGCGGCTGGCGGTTTTACCCCGCCGCAGACAGATCCAGCGACCGCACATTGTACGTGATGTACCACGGCGAACACTATTACGGTGTGCTGTGTTTAACAGCTTTGATGGGGTCTAAACACGTTTGTAGACACTGCCACCGATCATACGGTAACCCACACCTGCACAGCTGTCGCTACCACTGTCCGCTGTGTCTGAGGGGGGAGTGCGTGGTCGTGAAGGGACCCCCGATCAAATGTAAACACTGTCTGAAATTCATGCGGTCGCGGGCCTGTCTAAAAACCCACACTCAGAAGGCGGTTCTAGGTACTGTGAAGTGTGTCAAGCACACGGAGTGCACCCGCTGCGGCAAGCTGCGGTGTGACCCGACCAAGTGTAACGGGCCCGTGTGTCCCGTGTGCCATTCAGAAATGACCGATCGTGATACGCACCAGTGTTTCATGACCCAGGGTCACAGCCAGAGCCCGAGTGATAAATATATCGTCTACGATATAGAGGCCCGCCAGGAAAACATCGTACACGAGCCCAATTATTTATTCGCGCAAGATCTTCACAAGGGCGGCAGGCGCTGGGAATTCGCCGGCGATACCTGCGTTGATGATTTTATCGGCGAGTTCGTCCGGGCGAAGTATAAAGGCTACACATTCTTGGCCCATAACTCGAAAGGTTACGATGGATTTTTCATCTTGAATAAACTCGCTGGTGAAAAAATTAAGTTAAAACTCATAACGCAGGGTGCTAAGCTGATGCTGATAGGCGTACCCGCGCTTAAGATTCGGTTCATTGACACTCTGAACTTTCTACCCATGAAGCTCGGTAAACTCCCTGGCGCCTTCGGGTTCGAGGGGGTGAAAGGCTACTTTCCTCATCTTTTTAACACATCTGAAAACCAGAATTATGTCGGGAGAATGCCTGATATCAAATATTACGGTATCGAGTGGATGCTCCCCGATGAGAAAGAGCAATTACTGGCGTGGTATGAGGTTCATAAAGACAAAGAGTTTGATTTCCAGCAAGAACTGAGGGCCTACTGCCAAGAGGATGTACGTATTTTAGCGACGGGTGTAGCTATGTATCGCTCGGGAATCATTGAAACGACCCGGCGGGAGTTTAAACGTCTACAGGATGAGGAGAAAGCACAAGCGGATGCGGGGGAGGCACGCCCAGGGGCGGAGGGTGTCTCTAACGATGAACCCGCGGTGCAAGTTGCGACGAAAAAAACAGGGAGGGAAGCCCGCCCCGCATACATAGACCCCTTTCAGTCGATTACACTGTCCAGTTTCTGTATGCGGATTTTCAGGCAGCTCTACCTGAAACCGGAAACCATAGCGCTGCTCCCCGGGGATCTCTATCATAGACAACAGAAGCGTTATTCCACACCCGCTATTCAGTGGCTCATGTACTTGACTGAATCCGAAAAACACGACATCCAGCACGCCCTAACCGCACTCGGTGAGAGGCGGTGCGGTAAATACTGGTTAGACGGTTACGCGGTCGTGGACGGCGTCGAGACAGCCTACGAGTTCAACGGGTGCTTCTATCACGGGTGCCCCGAGTGTTACACCCCTGACACGTACAACGCGCGGGTAGGTCTGACCCACGGGCAGTTACACAGGAAAACTCTGTTGAAAGAGGAGTTCTTAACCAACAGGGGGTTCCGCGTCGTCTCCATTTGGGAACACGAGTGGAACGTTATGGTGAGTGAGGACCCCCGTGTGGATCACTTTCTCAAAACGCGGAGACTCCCCGAACCAATACAGCCGCGTGATGCTCTGTACGGGGGTCGCACAAGCGCCATCAAACTGTATCACCGTGTGGGCGCGGGTGAGAAAATACACTACCTCGATTTCACCAGTTTATATCCCTCGGTGAACAAGGAAAAGCCCTACCCTGTAGGACACCCTGTGATCATCTGCAAAGATTTCGAGAACATCGACCGGTATTTCGGGGTGATTAAGTGCGAGGTCTACCCCCCACGCGGGTTATACCTCCCAGTCCTCCCCTACCGTTCAGAGGGTAAGTTGATGTTTCCCCTCTGCCGCACGTGTCTCGAGAGTAAACAGTCGGCTTGCGAGCACACCGACGCAGAGCGGGCGTTGAAGGGCACATGGTGCACCATCGAGGTCCAGGCGGCTCTGAAAGCGGGGTACCGCCTGGGGCGCGTACACGAGGTGTGGCATTTTGAGAAAATAACCGTGGAACTCTTTTGCGAATACATCAAACTGTTTCTACGGGATAAACAGGAGGCTTCCGGTTATCCCGACCATTGCACCGACGATGCTTCCCACAGGGCTTACACCGCCGATTATTACGCGCGGGAGGGGGTGCGTTTGCGCCCCGAGCATATTCGGTTTAACCCCGCGAGACGTCTGCTGGCAAAACTGTGTCTCAACTCTCTGTGGGGCAAGTTTGCGCAGAGAGTTAATTTGATAAACACAGCCATTATCACCGACCCAGCGGCGCTCCACGCCATCATCTTTGACAGGGGTTACGAAGTGAGCAGCTGCGTGTTCATCGATGAGGAAACAGCGTGTCTGAGCTGGCGTTACGCCACCGAGTACCCCTCGATCGCTGACAACATTAACATATTCGTGGCCGCTTTCACCACGGCCCACGCGCGGTTGAAACTGTACGATGTGATGGCCCCCCTGGGTGAGAGGTTACTGTACAACGACACCGACTCGATCATTTTCACCAGCTCCCCCGGCGACGCTGATCCCGTCACGGGGGACTACCTCGGGGAGCTCGTCTCCGAACTGGCCTCCGACGAGTATATCGAGGAGTTTGTCTCAGCGGGTCCCAAGACCTACGCCTACCGCACCTCGCTGGGCAAGGTCAGCATGAGGGTGAAAGGTATCACGTTGAACGTGTCCAACCGCGAGGCCATAAACTTTGAGAGTTTGAAAGACCTCGTCCAGTGCTATCTGCAGCGGGGCGGGTGCGGTGACGGTGACAGTGTGGTCGTGAAGCACCCCTGCATCGTGCGGGACAAAAAGCGGTGGGAGATCAACACCCTCGAACTGCAGAAAACATTACGTGTGGTGTTCGATAAAAGAACTCTGACCCCCGGGGGCTTGACACTCCCCTACGGCTACTGAACCCGTTAAGCTATGGATATCAGGTTACAACACCCCTTCACCTGTATTCTAGCGGGTCCTTCAGGATGCGGTAAGAGTTACTTTATCAGAAAACTCTTGGAGAATGCTAGTACCGTGTTAACGCGACCACCGACCAACATTGTGTGGGTGTACAGCTGCTGGCAGCCGCTCTATAACCTTCTACAAACCCTGTTCAGAAACCTGCGTTTTGTGGAGGGCATTCCGGCTACCTTAAACGACGACCACCTGCTACCCCCCGCGTTGATAAATTTGCTGATAATTGACGATCTCATGACGGAAGGTGGGGAGAGCCTGGAATTAGAGAAGGCATTTACCCAGTACTCGCACCATCGTAATCTAAGTGTGTGTTACCTCGTGCAAAACTTGTTCAACAAGGGGAAGAGTAACAGATCCATCTCTCTAAATGCCGGTTACATCGTGTTGTTTAAAAACCCCCGAGACAAGCTTCAGCTTTCTGTGTTAGCGCGTCAGATGTACCCCGGCCAGACGCGCTTCTTTATGGACGCGTATGAAGACGCCACCGGCAAGGCGTACGGGTATCTCCTGATTGATTTAAAAACCACCACACCCGACGAGTATCGGCTGCGCACAGATATTTTCCCTCCCGATCCTCCCGCCGTCTACATCCCTAAAAAAAGCTCTAGAAAACACACCTAGACGCATCATCACGTCATTAGCGGAAGCAGCCGTCACCATGTCTGCACGTATCCGCAGAAACCTACCTGTGCTCGGTACGCTTGTAAGAGCGAACCCCCAACAACGTAAGAGCATTCTAGCCGTCGCTTCCGACGATTTGATAACGGCTATTTCCGAGATTGCCCGTAATACTCTGAAGGGGCGTGTACCGCTGACAAAACAACAACTAGGCGTCTTGAGGAAGAGGAAGGGCGTTGTGAAAAAACTCAGCAGTAAACGTCTATCGCTGAAGACGAAAAGAAAAGTCGTTAAACAGGCGGGGGGTTTCATAGGCGGGCTCATCGGTATAGCACTCCCATTAATTACTAGTCTGCTGGGCGGTCTAAGTGCGCGCTGATGGAGCACGCTCAGAAAATGTATCTGGTGGACAAACGGCAAATGGACAGCCTGACGTCCGCAGCCCCCGGTGTTAAGGACATACGAGCGGTTGCTACGTTGCGTCTAGATGCCGAGATGCAGGATGTTTTAAACAGAACCGATCTGGCTGACCACGATAAAGCCGTGTTGTATTCGGGTATTCTGCAAAAGTACCTCAACCACACCAGGCAGGGGGATCTTGAGAAGACTCAACTAACGCTTCACCTACCGCCCCCCGAGCCCTCCGGGTCGAAACCCGACCCAACCCCCGACCCCGTGGTGGCGGACGTGTTAACCACGCTCACACAGGATTATAGACCGAATGCCGAGGTGCTGCTACACCGGATGGGTCTCCAGAAAGATGTAGCCTCGTGGAGCGATCGTGGTGAATTCATCCACAGGGGAAATATTGTGCGCGGTTCAAACATGTACGATCTAGTAAGGGCGCTTACACAGAGACGCTACACCACCCCCGCTAACGCTCCTAACGGATGGGATGAGTTCACACGGGCCGTTGTAGACCTGAACATCCCCACCAGCGTGGCCGGGAATCTAGCTCTCCGTCGCCATCTTGAAACTCTGAAAGCACCCCCGATGCCCACTCCACCGGCTACACCTCGTCAACCAACACCACCACCGCAACCCACACCCGATGAAATATGGCGCGCTAGGGGCTTTAAAACGGGGAGACCTTCAACCTCCAGGTACTACGACGGCCCCGGTGCTTATGATGCGACTAACGCCTATGCCAATGTTAAGCGAACTGTGCGTGAGAGACAGGGGTGGCTACCCTACTGAACCCCGAAACATTTATTTATTTATTTATTTATTTATTTTTTAAACCCTGTAATATGTATGAGGTTTTACAACTGTTTTCACATGTGTTTGCTAACCCCTGACTTTTTTCTCTTCTCTGCACTCATTTGAACATTGTTCATTAAATAACGTGTTTCAAAAAGAATAAATTCTTGTTTTACAACTGTGTTTCATGTGTTTGATAACCCCAAGCTTTTTCTCTCTTTCTGTAGACCTTTGAATATTGTTCATTAAATAACGTGTTTCAAAAAGAATAAATTCTCCGACTGCTTTTTAAAAAAAAAAAAAAAATTACACGACACCCATGTTGTTTCAGATGTTTTTTTATTTATTTATCTATTTTATTTTTATTAATGCATCTACTTTACAGGTACGCATGCAGATTTCTGACACACGCTGTATACGCCCAAAG
>JASBQH010375364.1:0-13012 GCA_030264935.1 Desmognathus ochrophaeus | reverse complement strand
TCAGTTTCTATCTATAAAAAATTTTTCCTAGTACGAAAGGGCCGGAAAAATAAGGCCTATAAAAATTTTAAGCCTTCATATTATTTCTGAAATAAAATAAAGAAATAATTCAAAAATAAACCAAAAATAATGGTTTATTAGAGTGGCAGAGCTTGGTAATTGCAAAAGACCTAAAATCTTTAATCCGGAAGTTCAAATCTCCCCCCTAGTAATGAAGATCTTATTAATTATCAACCCATTACTTTATATTATTCCTATTTTATTAGCAGTAGCATTTTTAACTCTAATTGAACGAAAAGTACTTGGATATATACAATTTCGCAAAGGACCAAACATTGTAGGACCATTAGGCCTATTACAACCAATTGCAGATGGATTAAAATTATTTACTAAAGAACCTGTCCGCCCCTCTACCTCATCCCAAACTATATTTTTAATAATACCAACAATAGCCTTAATTTTATCTTTATTAATTTGAATCCCACTTCCTCTTCCAAATACTTTATCAAATTTAAACTTAAGCATTCTATTTATGCTTGCCTTATCAAGCCTAGCTGTATATTCCATCTTAGGATCAGGATGAGCTTCTAATTCTAAATATGCTCTAATTGGAGCCCTCCGAGCAGTTGCTCAAACAATTTCATATGAAGTCACATTAGCATTAATTCTTTTATGCCTTGTCTTAATAACAGGAAGTTTTATATTATTTAACTTTAGCATATCACAAGAACTAATGTGATTATTAATGCCTGCATGACCAATAGCTGCCATATGATTTATTTCAACCCTAGCCGAAACAAACCGAGCCCCATTTGACTTAACAGAGGGAGAATCAGAATTAGTATCAGGTTTTAACGTTGAATATGCAGGAGGACCATTTGCTCTTTTTTTTTTAGCAGAATACACAAACATTTTAATAATAAATGTTCTATCAACAGTCCTATTTCTAGGTACAACATTTTATCATCTCCACCCAGAATTATCAGTAATTAATTTAATAATTAAGGCTTCCGCCCTATCAATTATATTTTTATGGGTTCGAGCCTCATATCCACGATTCCGATATGATCAATTAATACACTTAGTATGAAAAAACTTTTTACCAATTACAATTGCAATAACTATACTTCACCTCTCTCTCCCAATCATAATAATAGGACTTCCACCAATATAGGAAATATGCCTGAAAGCTAAGGATTACTTTGATAGGGTAAAAATAGAGGTTCAAACCCCCTTATCTCCTAAAAAAAAAGGATTTGAACCTATCCAATGAAGATCAAAACTTCAAGTGCATCCACTACACTATTTCTTAATAAAATAAGCTAAATAAGCTTTTGGGCCCATACCCCAAAAATGTTGGTTAACTCCCTCTTTTATTAATGAGCCCATATGCCCTGTCAATTTTAATTTCAAGTCTATCTACCGGAACAATTATTACTTTTATTAGTAATCATTGATTTTTAGCCTGAATTGGACTTGAGTTAAATACACTAGCAATTATTCCTATTATATCTAAAATACACCACCCTCGATCAACAGAAGCAGCAATTAAATACTTTTTAATTCAATCAATAGCATCCGCCCTATTATTATTTGCAACAACATTAAATGCATGATATACTGGCGAATGAACAATTACTAATATACAAACCCAAACCCCATTATTATTATTAATAACAGCTCTAATAATTAAATTAGCGGTAGCACCATTTCATATATGACTTCCAGATGTTATTCAAGGATTAGATTTAATAACATGTTTAATTCTTTCAACATGACAAAAGCTTGCACCATTAACATTAATAATTCAAATAAGTTCAGAAATTAATACAACACTACTTATACTACTAGGAATATTATCATTGTTAATTGGTGGGTGGGGGGGGCTAAATCAAGCTCAACTCCGTAAAATAATAGCTTATTCTTCTATTGCACATTTAGGCTGAATAATAATTGTAATATCATATTCCCCAAACCTAACACTCCTCAACCTTATAATATATTTATTATTAACAACATCAATATTTTTAATAATAATAAAATTTTTATCAACTAATATTAATAAAATAGCTTCTTCATGAATAAAAAATTTATCACTTACCTCAACAATAATTATTATTTTAATATCTTTAGGAGGCCTTCCCCCATTATCAGGGTTTATACCTAAATGATTAATCCTTGAAGAAATTATTAAACAAAATATTCCAGTAGCCACAATAGCAGCAATATCAACCTTATTAAGCCTATTTTTTTATCTACGTCTTTCTTATATAACATCATTAACTACCCCCCCAACCACAATAAATTCAAAATTAATATGACGATTAAAAATAAAACTAAACATATTATCAACAACAATTATTATGTCAACAATATTATTACCAATTACACCACTAATTTTAAATATAATCTAAAGATTTAAGTTATAAGACTAAAAGCCTTCAAAGCTTAAAGCAGGAATTAAAATTTCCTAATCTTTGATTAAGGTTTGCAAGACTTTATCTCACATATTCTGAATGCAACCCAGATACTTTAATTAAGATAAAACCCTACTAGATTAGAAGGCTTTATCCTACAATCTTTTAGTTAACAGCTAAATACCTAAACTAGGCTTTAATCTACTTCTCCCGCTTTGTGGGGGGGGAAAAAGCGGGAGAAGCCCCGGCAGAGTTATTTGCTCTTTAAAATTTGCAATTTTATGTGCTATACACCACAAGACTTGGTATAGAAAGGATTTAAACCTTTATTATTAAGGCTACAACTTAACACCTGTTCGGCCACTTTACCTGTGATAATTACTCGATGATTATATTCAACAAACCATAAAGATATTGGCACCCTTTACTTAATGTTTGGTGCCTGAGCCGGTATAGTCGGAACCGCTCTTAGCCTTTTAATTCGAGCAGAATTAAGCCAACCAGGAGCTTTATTAGGAGACGATCAAATTTATAATGTAATCGTTACAGCCCATGCATTTGTAATAATTTTTTTTATAGTAATACCAATTATGATTGGAGGGTTTGGAAATTGACTGCTACCACTAATGATTGGAGCACCAGATATAGCCTTTCCACGGATAAATAATATAAGCTTTTGATTATTACCCCCCTCACTTCTTTTATTATTAGCCTCATCAGGAGTTGAAGCTGGAGCCGGAACTGGGTGAACAGTATATCCCCCCCTAGCTGGAAATATGGCTCATGCAGGAGCTTCTGTAGATTTAACCATCTTTTCACTTCATTTAGCCGGAGTATCATCTATTTTAGGCGCTATTAATTTTATTACAACTTCTATCAATATAAAACCACCATCAATATCACAATATCAAACACCATTATTTGTTTGATCAGTTTTAATTACTGCTATTTTACTTCTATTATCATTACCAGTTCTAGCAGCAGGAATTACAATACTTCTTACAGACCGAAATCTAAATACTACATTTTTTGATCCGGCAGGGGGCGGAGACCCAGTATTATATCAACACTTGTTTTGATTTTTTGGACATCCCGAAGTTTATATCCTTATCTTACCAGGATTTGGTATAATTTCTCATATTATCACATATTATTCATCTAAAAAAGAACCATTCGGATATATGGGTATAGTTTGAGCAATAATATCAATTGGCCTTTTAGGTTTTATCGTCTGAGCTCACCACATATTTACTGTTGACCTTAATGTAGATACCCGAGCATACTTCACCTCGGCTACAATAATTATTGCAATTCCCACTGGCGTAAAAGTATTTAGCTGATTAGCAACAATACACGGAGGAGCTATTAAATGAGACACAGCTATATTATGAGCTCTAGGATTTATCTTTCTTTTTACGGTTGGGGGTTTAACTGGTATTGTTCTAGCTAACTCCTCATTAGACATTGTCTTACATGACACCTATTATGTAGTAGCTCATTTTCATTATGTATTATCAATAGGTGCTGTATTCGCTATTATGGGAGGATTTGTACACTGATTCCCACTATTTTCAGGATATATACTTCATCCTACATGATCAAAAATTCATTTTGGGGTTATATTTATTGGTGTAAATTTAACCTTTTTTCCACAACACTTTCTAGGTCTAGCAGGTATACCACGACGATACTCAGATTATCCAGACGCATATACTCTCTGAAACACAATATCCTCTATTGGATCCTTAATTTCTCTATTAGCAGTTATTATAATAATATTTATTATCTGAGAAGCCTTTACTTCTAAACGAGAAGTAAAAGGTATAGAATTTTCTTTAACAAATATTGAATGATTATATGGGTGCCCCCCACCCCATCATACTTTCGAAGAACCATCATATGTACAAATTCATAAACAAGAGAGGAAGGAATTGAACCTCCTTATAATAATTTCAAGTTACCTACATAGCCAATCTGACACCCCCTTAAGATATTAGTAAAATAATTACTAAGTCTTGTCATGACTTAATTACTAGTTTAATTCTTGTATATCTTATATGGCACACTCATCACAATTAGGCTTTCAAGACGCAGCTTCTCCCATTATAGAAGAATTATTATATTTTCATGATCACGCTCTAATAGCAGTATTTTTAATTAGCACTTTAGTGCTTTACATTATTACAGTTATAATAACAACAAAACTAACTAATACAAATTCCATAGACGCCCAAGAAATTGAAATAGTTTGAACAATTATACCCGCAATTATCCTTATTATCATTGCCCTCCCATCCCTACGAATTCTTTATTTAATAGACGAGATTAATGATCCCCATTTAACAGTCAAAGCCATTGGACACCAATGATATTGAAGTTATGAACTAACAAATTATGAGAATATTATATTTGATTCATATATAATACCTACACAAGATCTACTAGCAGGAGAATTCCGCCTACTAGAAGTAGATAATCGAATAGTTATTCCAATAGAATCCCCAATTCGCATATTAATTTCAGCTGAAGATGTTCTACATTCATGAACAGTCCCATCCCTAGGAGTTAAAACAGATGCTATTCCAGGGCGACTTAACCAAGCAACCTTTATTACATCACGACCAGGAATGTTTTATGGACAATGTTCTGAGATTTGCGGAGCTAATCATAGCTTCATACCAATTGTTGTAGAAACAACTCCATTAAATTATTTTCAAATTTGAACCTCTCATATGCTAGAAGTTTCATTAAGAAGCTTTCAGGAATAAGCAACAGCCTTTTAAGCTGTAGTTCGGTGCCCCTAATCACCCTTAATGATATGCCACAACTAAACCCTAACCCATGATTCTTAATTTTTATTATATCATGATTAATTTATCTAATTATTTTATTATATAAAACTAATAATTTTAAAACATTAAATGAGCCAACAATACAAAATATTAATAAAAATAAACTACAACCATGAAACTGACTATGAATTTAAGCCTTTTTGATCAATTTATAAGCCCAATATTAATAGGTATCCCATTAATTATATTTTCTATAACTCTACCGTGATTATTATTTCCAAAACTAACAAATAAATGATTAATTAATCGCCTTTCGTCCCTACAACTTTGATTTTTATGTGTTATCACAAAACAACTATTTAATCCAATTAATTCAAAAGGACATAAATGAGCACTTATTTTAACCTCTCTCACAATATTTATTATGTCAATAAATTTACTTGGTTTACTACCATATACATTCACACCAACAACACAATTATCTATAAACTTAGGATTAGCAGTTCCACTATGATTAGCTACACTTCTTATTGGATTACGAAATCAACCTACTACAACCTTAGGACACTTATTACCTGAAGGCACACCCTCTTTACTAATTCCAATTCTTGTTCTAATTGAAACAATTAGCTTGTTTATTCGACCCTTAGCACTCGGCGTACGACTAACTGCTAATTTAACCGCAGGACATCTATTAATTCAATTAATTTCTACAGCAGTTTTTGTACTCCTACCATTAATACCAATAATTGCAATCCTTACAGCAATAATTTTATTTTTACTTACTTTACTAGAAATCGCTGTAGCTATAATTCAAGCATATGTTTTTGTATTATTATTAAGCCTTTACCTACAAGAAAATATTTAATGACACACCAAGCCCATGCTTTTCATATAGTTAATCCAAGCCCTTGACCACTTACAGGAGCTATTGCAGCACTATTATTAACATCTGGTTTAGCAATATGATTTCACTTTGGACATATATCATTAATAAATTTAGGATTAATTATTATAACTCTAACAATAATTCAATGATGACGAGATATTGTGCGAGAAAGCACATTTCAAGGACACCATACAACTCCAGTACAAAAAGGATTACGTTATGGTATAATCTTATTTATTACTTCAGAAGTATTATTTTTTTTTGGATTTTTTTGAGCGTTTTATAATTCTAGTTTAGCACCAACCCCTGAATTAGGAGAACGCTGACCACCAACCGGAGTAATTCCATTAGACCCATTTGAAGTCCCTTTATTAAATACAGCAGTCTTATTAGCATCTGGTGTAACTGTAACATGAGCTCACCATAGTATTATAATAAATAATCGTAAAGAAACTATCCAGTCTATATTTTTAACAATTCTACTAGGCCTATATTTCACTACACTTCAAGCAGCTGAATATTATGAAGCCCCATTTGCTGTAGCAGATGGAGTCTATGGATCAACTTTTTTTGTAGCAACAGGATTTCATGGTCTACATGTAATTATCGGCTCCTTATTTCTACTAATATGCCTTTTGCGTCAAATTAATTTTCACTTTACATCTAATCATCATTTTGGTTTTGAAGCAGCTGCCTGATATTGACACTTTGTAGACATTGTATGATTATTTTTATATGTATCAATTTATTGATGAGGATCGTGTCTTTTTAGTATATAATATAAATGACTTCCAATTATTAGATCTCAGTTAAATCTGAGAAAAGACAGTGATTATACTTATAATAACTACTACCATAATTATTTCAATTACTTTAATTATTATTGGATTTTGATTGCCACTCAATAATCCAGACGCAGAAAAACTATCTCCATATGAGTGCGGATTTGATCCTTTAGGATCCGCACGCCTTCCATTCTCAATTCGATTTTTTCTAATCGCAATTTTATTTCTTTTATTTGACCTAGAAATTGCTTTACTACTTCCAACCCCGTGAGCCACTCAAATATTACCAATAAATATATTAATTTGATCTATTATTATTCTTTTTTTATTAACCTTGGGCTTAATCTATGAATGAATACAAGGAGGTTTAGAATGAGCAGAATAAGTATTTAGTCTAAAAAGATTATTGATTTCGACTCAATAGATTCTGGTATATTCAGAAATACTTTATGTCTCCAACCTTATTTACACTATATTCAACATTTTTAATTAGCATTTCAGGATTAGTTATTCAACGCACCCACTTACTCTCAGCCTTATTATGTTTGGAAGGAATAATATTAGCATTATTTTTAATAATATCCCTTTGAACAAAACAATTAGAAAACACAATACATTTTTCGCTTCCAATATTTATATTAACCTTCTCTGCCTGTGAAGCAAGCACTGGGTTGTCTTTAATAGTAGCAACCACTCGAACACACGGCACAGATCATTTAAAAAATCTTAATCTGCTGCAATGCTAAAAATTATTATACCCACAATAATAATAATTCCAATAATTTGATTATCATCTAAAAAATGACTATGATTTAATGCTATCATTAATAGTTTATTTATTGCTATTATTAGTCTTATACTTTTAATACTTCCACTTGAAATAATAATTATATTAAATAAATATATAGGTCTAGATCAAATCTCTTCACCTTTACTAGTTTTAACTTGCTGACTCTTCCCATTAATAATTTTAGCTAGCCAAAATCACCTAAAAAATAACCCGAAATATCGCCAACAAATATATATTTCAATATTTATAGTTTTACAATTAGCACTTGTTTTAGCATTTTCTTCAACAGAATTAATCTTATTTTATATTTCATTTGAAACAACCTTAATCCCAACACTAATTATTATTACCCGATGGGGGAATCAAACAGAACGACTGAATGCAGGAACATATTTTTTATTTTACACATTAACTGGCTCATTACCCCTATTAATTGCTCTCCTCTTATTATATAACTCAACAAACTCCCTCCACATAGAATTTTTAATTAATTTACCTCAAATATCAACAACAATAATTATAAATAAAATTCTTTGACTAGCATGCTTAATAGCATTTATAGTTAAAATACCATTATATGGAGCCCATCTATGATTACCTAAAGCCCACGTAGAAGCTCCAGTAGCAGGCTCAATAATTCTCGCCGCAGTATTATTAAAATTAGGAGGATATGGAATAATTCGAATCACACTAATATTTAATCCATTAATAGAGCTCTCTTATCCTTTCATTATTCTAGCTCTATGGGGTATCTTAATGACCGGTTTAATTTGCATGCGACAAACTGACCTTAAATCTTTAATCGCATATTCTTCAGTAAGTCATATAGGACTTGTAGTAGCTGCTGCACTTATTCAAACTCCCTGAAGCTTCATAGGAGCTACTATCTTAATAGTCTCACATGGTTTAATTTCATCCGCTTTATTTTGCTTAGCTAACACAAGTTATGAACGAACTCACAGTCGAACAATATTGCTCGCCCGAGGATTACAAATAATACTTCCACTAATAACAACATGATGATTATTATCAAATTTATTTAATATAGCTCTTCCACCTACTCCTAATCTATGAGGAGAGTTAACAATTATAGTATCACTATTTAATTGATCACCATGAACTATTTTAATTACGGGATTAGGAACAATTATTACAGCCACCTACACGCTATATATATTTCTTATAACACAACGAGGATATTTATCTAAACACTTGAAATATATATCTCCCACTTACACCCGAGAACATTGTTTAATAATTATACATTTATTACCAATATTATTATTAATACTAAAACCAGAATTAAT
The DNA here is from genome assembly GCA_030264935.1 of Desmognathus ochrophaeus. Taxonomy (NCBI): domain Eukaryota; kingdom Metazoa; phylum Chordata; class Amphibia; order Caudata; family Plethodontidae; genus Desmognathus; species Desmognathus ochrophaeus. Next base: position 4,032 of record JASBQH010375364.1, on the reverse strand, counting down.
TTCAGGTGGTTTATGTATATATAGTTTAACTAATACACTAGATTGTGATTCTAGAAATGAAAGTGAAACTCTTTCTGTAAACCGAGAAGAGTAAAGAAACATAGAAACTGCTAATTATCTAATACGAGGTTAAATTCCACGATCTACTCAACTTTTAATGGATAATAGCAATCCACTGATCTTAGACATCAAAATTCTTGGTGCAAGTCCAAGTAAAAGTAATGGATTTTATATTAATTTTTAATTCTTCTATTATTTTATCATTATTTTTTCTTTTCACACCATTAGTTATTAAATATTCAAATAATTGATACACTATTGTTAAAACATCAGTTAAAATATCTTTTATAATTAGTATATTACCTTTAATAATATTTATAAATAAAGGAATAGAATCAACAATCACTACTTTTAACTTTATATCAATTAATAACTTAAACATTTGCTCAAACATTAAACTTGACCAATACTCAATTGTATTTTTACCTACAGCCTTATTTGTCACTTGAGCAATTCTAGAATTCGCCATTTGATATATACATCTAGATCCAATAATTAATAAATTTTTTAAATACTTATTAGTATTTTTAATAATAATAATAATTTTAGTAACAGCCAACAATTTTTTTCAATTATTTATTGGGTGAGAGGGGGTTGGAATTATATCTTTTTTATTAATTGGATGATGATATTCACGAGCAGACGCTAATACTGCTGCAATACAAGCAGTTATATACAATCGAATTGGGGATGTTGGACTAATCATTACTATAGCGTGATTAGCAATTAATATTAATTCATGAGAAATTCAACAAACATTTATATTAGAAAATAAACCACTAGTCCCTTCACTAGGCCTGATTTTAGCAGCAACAGGAAAATCCGCTCAATTTGGACTCCACCCATGACTACCAGCAGCCATAGAAGGCCCAACCCCAGTTTCAGCCCTACTACACTCAAGCACAATAGTCGTAGCAGGCATTTTTCTTTTAATCCGATTTCAACCAATATTAGAACAAAACCCCCTATCTTTAACAATCTGCCTCTGCTTAGGAGCTTTAACTACTATATTTACAGCCACATGTGCATTAACTCAAAATGATATTAAAAAAATTGTAGCGTTCTCAACATCAAGCCAGCTAGGATTAATAATAGTTACAATTGGACTCAATCAACCACAATTAGCATTTTTTCATGTTTGCACTCATGCCTTTTTTAAAGCAATATTATTTTTGTGCTCAGGCTCCATTATTCATAATCTTAATAATGAACAAGATATTCGGAAAATGGGGGGACTACAAAAATCACTTCCAGTAACAACAACCTGTTTAACTATTGGTAGCCTAGCATTAACAGGAACCCCATTTCTATCAGGATTTTTTTCTAAAGACTCAATTATTGAAGCAATAAATAACTCAAATCTTAATTGCTGATCATTAATTATTACATTAATTGCAACTTCTTTTACCGCTATCTACAGCTTTCGAATTATTTTCTTCTCATCAATAAACATCCCTCGACTTAACTCAATAAACTCTATTAATGAAAACAATAAAATACTATTAAATCCAATTAAACGATTAGCTTGGGGAAGTATCACGGCAGGATTAATCATCATTATTAATTTACCACCAATAAAACCACAAATCATAACAATACCACCGCTATTAAAAATATTAGCACTAATTATTACCTTTATAGGATTAATTTTAGCAATAGATTTATTAAATTTAATATCAAATTTAACATCAAAAACTAAATCCTACATATTTTCAAACATATTAGCATTTTTCCCACATACTGTTCACCGCCTTTCACCCACATTAAAAATATTAATTGGACAAAATTTAGCTATAATAATTACAGATTCAATATGATATGAAAAATCCGGACCTAAAGGTCTTTTTAACCTACAACTGCCACATATCAAAACCACCACAATATTTCAAACTGGAATAATTAAAACTTACATATTAGTATTTTTTATTTCCACTTCTTTTATTTTAATTATCATATCCTGATAGCTCGTAAAGAACCACGTGATACTCCACGAGTAATTTCTAATACTACAAATAAGGTTAAAAGAAGAGCTCACCCAGAAGCTATTAAAAAAAAAATCCCACTACTATATATTAGACCCACCCCATTATAACCACTCATTAATATATTAAACCCAACCCATTCCCCTGAAAATAAACTTTCATAATTATGAATACCACACATTATTAAATAATAAATTAAAACTGCAGTAGAATAAATAAGAACATATATAAGAATTGATCAGCTCCCTCAAGCTTCAGGATAAAGTTCAGCTGCTAATGAAGCAGAATAAGCAAATACCACTAATATTCCCCCCAAATAAATTAACAATAACACAAGAGATAAAAATGAAATACCAAAATCTACCAAAACTCAACATCCGCAAACTGCACTTAACACTAACCCCAAAGCAGCATAATAAGGAGATGGGTTAGAAGCTACAGCAATAAACCCAATAATTAATCCAATTAAACCTAAAAAGCTTATATAAATCATAATTCTTACTTGGATTCTAACCAAAACCTATGACCTGAAAAATCAATGTTGTATTCAACTATAAAAACTAATGACCCACAACATACGAAAAACACATCCAATTTTAAAAATCATTAATAACTCCTTTATTGATCTCCCCGCCCCATCAAATTTATCATACTTATGAAATTTTGGGTCTTTATTAGGGATCTGCCTAATTTCACAAATTGCTACAGGATTATTTTTAGCTATACACTATACAGCAGACACCGTCTCAGCTTTTTCATCGGTAGCACATATCTGCCGTGATGTAGATTATGGGTGAATAATACGAAATATTCATGCAAATGGAGCATCATTCTTCTTTATCTGCATTTATATACATATTGGACGAGGAATTTATCATGGATCATATATATATAAAGAAACATGAAATATTGGAGTTATCTTATTATTCCTAGTTATGGCTACTGCATTTGTAGGATATGTACTTCCATGAGGTCAAATATCATTTTGAGGGGCCACTGTAATTACAAACCTTCTTTCAGCAATCCCTTATCTAGGAGACACGTTAGTTCAATGAATTTGGGGCGGATTTTCAGTAGATAAAGCCACCCTTACTCGATTTTTCGCCTTCCACTTCATTTTACCATTTATTATTGCAGGAACAACTATTATACATCTTCTATTTCTTCATGAAACAGGATCAAATAACCCTACAGGGTTTAATTCGAGTGGAGATAAAATTCCATTTCACCCCTATTTCTCATATAAAGACATATTAGGATTTTTAATTATACTTATACTATTAATATTATTATCATTATTATCTCCTAATTTATTAGGGGACCCCGAAAATTTCACCCCTGCCAACCCATTAGTTACCCCACCACACATTCAACCAGAATGATATTTTCTTTTCGCCTATGCAATTCTTCGCTCAATCCCTAATAAATTAGGAGGAGTAATTGCATTAGCATTTTCTATTTTTATTTTAATAATTATTCCAATTCTACATACCTCAAAACACCGAAGCCTTACATATCGACCTACAACACAAATTATATTTTGACTTATAGTTGCAAACACATTAATTTTAACCTGAATTGGCGGACAACCAGTAGAGCCCCCATTTATTGAAATTGGTCAAATAGCATCAATTTTATATTTTTCATTATTTATACTATTTATCCCAGCCGGAGGAGTTGTAGAAAATAGCCTAATAAAATGATGCTTAAGTAGTTTATAAAAACATTGGTCTTGTAAGCCAAAAACGGAAAATAAATTTCCCATAAGCTTATACCCAGTCACCCAAATCTAGTTTTAACTTTATTTCTATCACTCTTCTTAATAATATACTGCGCCTAACTCACCAATTTATTATTTTTGGCCACTTGGCTTTTTTCTTCCAGCCTCTTCTTATATCTACTGACACCTATTTCGCCTAACTCACCAATTTATTATTTTTGGCCACTTGGCTTTTTTCTTCCAGCCTCTTCTTATATCTACTGACACCTA